>JARFNZ010139509.1:0-10606 GCA_031763405.1 Balanus nubilus
GAGCAGTGTCCGATCCAGGCGTCGGTACACCTCTGTCCGACGCCACCGCCGACGGCGCCCACCCGCGCCGACGCCGCGGTGCGCCGCAAGACGCGGCGGCCGTTCTCCTGCAGCGACGCAGAGACGTTGCGCCGCTCCAACCTGTCCCACATCCGCGACTGGGGCTCGCTGCGGATGCTGCTGCCGCGCCAGTTTCAGCAGGTGGTCGACGAGCTCGGCTACTGCGCCGGGGAGAGCGCCGGCTCTGTCTCCGGCGGCCGGCTGCACGGCGGCCAGTGCACGTCCGGCTCCGAGGCGGCGGCGCGGCGCCAGCGGCCAGCGGACACCCCGTGTCCCCACACCGACTCGGCTCCCCTCACAGACTCTCAGCGGCGGGGCATCCTGCGGCGAGGTGGCTCGGCGCGCGAGAGGGACGGTCGCGGCGGGTGCGGCGCATGCGCGGCCGACAAGCGGCTCTCGCTGCAGGAGCCGCTGCAGTTGTGGTTGCACGGCGCCGCCACGTTCGCCGCCAGCAGCGTCAAGGAGCTGGAGAAGATCGCCGCGGCGGGCACGCCGGCCCGACTCAGCGACTCCAGCGAGGCGGGGCGGTCGAAGAGGGTCAGCTTCTCTGACAGTCACCAGGAGATCGAGGAGGAGGCGCAGGAGGGGCAGCCGGCAGAGAGACAGGAGGCCAAGATGCGGCTGGTGTTCGGCCAGCGGTCAGAGTGCGTGGTCAAGGCGCGCACACCGTCACCCTCACACCCCAAACGAGTCATCATCGTCGAAAAAGAGAGCTTTAAAGGTTGGTGCCATTTCTATATAAAGGCATTAGAAATGACAAATTTTAACTTAGCGCAAACTAAAGCTTCTCATTCAGGCAGCTGACAAACACCTGAAAAGATGTCTTCTTGTGGAATGTTAAGCGGGAGTCATTCTTGTGTCTCATGTGATGGTTTCAAATATCACGCAAATGGGGTTTCAGTGAAGTGGGCTTTAAGACGATCTATACATCCATGTAACTCTCTAACTCCCGTCTGGTTGGTAACGATCAATTTTCCTCTGCAGGTCTCCTGAAACCTCTGATCGAGGCGGTCAACGAGATCGTGGCCTACTTCCAGTCCGACTCCTCCACGAGCAAACAGGACGGCTCCGGTACGTACCGAGGAAGAGGTTGCTTAAGCCTGTTGTTGATAAATTCATCATAGCCGCTGTTAGGGCAACATATTTTCGGTGAGCGGACGGTCAATTCACGATATTTTACAGCACACGCCGAATACTCGCATTGCCGTATGTCCTACTAAATTGCTGATATCATCCACGAGTATGAGATACGTGACACAGGGGGGAGACGAACAAAGATGGGAGCAAAGCAGTAGCAAAGAAGGCGGCGACGGAGCAGGCGGTGACAGAACAGGCGGCGACGGAGCAGGCGGCGACAGAGCAGGCGGCGGCAGAGCAGGCGGTGACTGAAACAGGTGACATGACAGATGACAGTTGACGGATGACAGTTGACAGATGACAGTTGACAGATGACAGATGACAGAGTGACCCCCTGCCCCTGTGTACCCGGCAGCCGGTGACAGCAGTGTGCGGCCGGCCGGCGGGTATCTGGTGCTGGACCGTCTCTGCCCCGCCCTGTACTCGATCCTCAGTCACGGGCTCGTCACCTCGCTCGACACGGCCTTCGGCGAGGTGCCCAACAGCGGCTGGAGACTCGTCGAGTCAGTCACTTCTCTCGGTGAGCAGCTTCACGCTTCACACTTCACTCAACATCGAATGATAAGATGGTTACTGGTTAGTTTATATCAGTAATATTTATGACCAATTCCGAACTTCCAGTTTGTAGCTCTATCAAAGCTCAACAGAAAGGCTTCAAAAATGAATTACACAATCGAAATGATATAAATAATTAGAACATTAATAATTTATACTCAGGCAAGGCGTCGTAAGATATCCTTCTCGACTCTTTTACCGCGATGAGAGCCGCATGATGTTGCAAAGCTATCCCATACCTATGTATCATTGTTTTGGCGTACGTACGAAGCTCATCATGTCTCGATCATCGTGTGATATTGCAGCGCTAACTTGTCTGCCGTTTGTCGCCAGGAGCCTGCCCGCAGGCTTTACAAGACCTCGTGATGAAGTTAAACAACGAGGAGGGACTCTCGGAAGGAGTTCTCAAATTCAATGCATTCGTATTTGGTCTCCTGAAGTAAGTTGGCTGAACACCGGCGCCCGCCGCACCCTCCCTCCTCTCTCCTCTCCGCCGCGCTGGCTCCGGGAACACCGGAACAGTTCTGGGGACTGGCGCTCGTACCAGCAGTTAGGCATTAACAGTATATGATGTACGTGGATCGGTACAGCACACAAAGTTATGTTCATCATAAGACAGAGCACGGCTATAGCAAGGCAACCCCAGGGACCAGCCGCTCGGAGCCTCACTCAATGCTAGTACGTTAATACAGAGCAGCGCTGGATAGCAGCCAGTCGATTACCATCGGCACACGTGTTATCGACTCTCATGACCGCGTGTTATCGCCTGTCATAACCGCGTGTTATCACCTGTCATAACCGTCAGTTCCGAAGCTATACAGGCTCAGTTAGCTACAAACTCCGAGCGTACCCAGTTGTAAAGCGACATCCGTATTTAGCGTAGGTAGTTAGGGCAGCCCGGGCGCAAATCGAATCTCAAATTCGAGAGGCGCGATGGACTCTGTTCGTTTCCAGCGCTGTGTATTACGCTAAACTCAATACTGAATTATTTTTCGTGTCATATTTGTGATATTTGGAAGGTTCAGTTTACACAGCGCAGGAGGCAGTCACCAAGTTAAACCAGTGAGTGTCACACTCGAGTGCTATTTTTTTCCCGATGTTTGTTCATAAATGGCACAAGACATGTCATTTATCAAACGTGTATGAGGTTTCAAGGATATTGTTTTTTTTAAAAGATATAGCGGCACTATAGTACAGTACGAGGGTTTGGATCCGACCAGTGTTTTGTGATGAGGCCTAGAAAAAAGTGCGCACGGGTCGACCGTCTCTTCAAACCGACATAACTTTTTTATGCGATAACCGATTCCAGGCGCATTTAAAAGTCTGCTGTCTGTAGCATTGTGCGTGCAATAACAATCTGACGCTGAAATACTAAAGGTACCACGATAGAACGGTTCTATTCCTATCAATGTGTGCGTGCGGCTTATTACCGCACATTGATTTCCTCTGATGTAATTAACCCTCTGACGAGTTCAATTTTGTAATTATATCTGACATTCAGTGGATTAAAAACGCGGCAGCGTGTTATAGCAGGTGCTGGGGCTTCTTCCCGAAAAAAACTTTTACCGAGCACAGATGAGCCTGCCTTTAGGCCAGAGAGAACCGTTGAGAGCCTTTTGGCCGTTGAGATTGAGCAGTTTCTATCGATCTCCACAAACCACGGGGACTGAATCACTCGAGCCTCAAATTGTCTCGAAGAAATTAAGTCTTCGGTTCTCCGAGACGATTTACTACTGAAGAACATTTGCGTGAACACATTTTGGCAAATGACTTTCGAGATGGAAGTGCCAACCATTAGTAAATACAGCTAGGCTCCCGTTACCAGCCAGAAAAGGCCTCCAAATGACTTTTCCTGACTGAATTGTTCCCAATGAACAATTGGACTGGTTGACGGGTTTACGATGTTTCCATACCACCTGACTAGAGTGTAGCGGAAAGCAATAGATTCAATCGGCGCGTCAGCAAAGTTAGCCTATAAACTAATAGTCTGGTGCTGAGTCTAGGCTTCAACTGTCTCCGTGCTAATGCTGTGCTCTGGTTGTCTTTGAGAGCCATTGTATCATCATACAATTTCATAATAATTACGTGATGTAACTCCATGGCTCGCTGCAATATTTGGATCTAGTAGCGTTATATCTGTTGTTATTCCGTGTGTGATGAGTAACACCATGCAGAAACGACCATGTTTTAAACATTATCCCATGAAAGATGAGTTTTCCTCATAATTGGCCAAGCTAAGTGGTTATTAAAACTAGACGGACCCTAAAGCAGTGGTGGCAGCATCCTGTATGACGTCATAGCACATGTGGCTAGTAATTGGATGTAGCATGTTTTTGAAGCATGCCCATAAATCCCACAGCTTCCGGCCCATGCCATTACATCCACCTTTGTCTCGCCCGGCAGCACGCAGTCTTTGGACTCGTGGTTCTCCTACCTCCGGACCCGCGAGTCGGTGATGCGCAAGCACTACTCCCCGGAGGCCCTGCTGTACCACGCCAACTGCGCGGCGCGCGCCGAGTACGACACGCTCATCCTGCAGCTGCAGCGACTGGCACAGCTCTCCTTCCGCATCGATCTTCTGTTCGAGAGCCGCATGCTGTACCAGAGCCTCGGCCGGCTCGGCCAGAGGCTGGAGGGCCTCGCGGGGAGCTGGAGCCGAGTCGAGGGCGGCGCGCGCCGGCGGCCACGGCTCGGCCGGCCACGCAGTGCGGTGGACGCCGTGGACGGGGGTCAGGAGACGAGGGTCGACAAGAAGCGGTGGAGCGGACTGGACCTGAGCTCCAAACTGCTGCAGGCTCTGGACGCCATCCTGTCAGAGAGCGCCGCCAGCGAATTCGATAACGAACGCGACGAATACGACGACGAAAACGAGCTGAATGAGGTGGATGAAGAGGAGGAGGAGGAGGAGGATGAGAAGATAAAGCCGCGGACGCCGACGCCGCCCGCCGCCAGAACCCCGCCGCCCAACAGCGAGCCGAAACGGAAACCGGCCGGGGTCGGTCGGCCCAGGGGCGGCGAGCGGGCGGAAGCCGCCCCCGCCCCTGCCGCCACAGCCGCCGCCGCGCCCAGCTCCGGGCTGCCGAAGCCGCGCACCAACAAGGACAAGTTCCACAAGCTGCAGCAGCAGTGGGAGAAGATGGCCAAGGGACAGACGCCGTCGAAGCGCGAGTCCCGCATCCCCCGTCCGGTGGCCGGCGGCCGGGCCGCCCCCGCCGCCGACAACCACCCCACCCGCCGGCCATCACAGATCCCGAAGCCGTCATCAGCAGGAGCCGGCGGCGCGGCCGGCAGCGGAGACACGGGCGTCGCACTGAAGCGCAGACTGGCCCGCTGTGAGCCCTCCGGCGGAGTCGCCGGAGCCGCCTCCGCCCGACTGCTCAGCCCGAAGCAGGAGAAGGACGAGGAGAACCGGGCCAAGGGCTCGAGCCGCGCCTCGGCCGCCGGCGTCAGACAGCGGCAGAGGCAGCGGCCGGCCGCCGAGCACGGCACCCCGGCAGCCGACGGCAAACAGCCGGCCAAAAGGTCAGTCACAGTTAAACGGGCGCGTAAGGAAATGTGTGTTTATATCAGAAGTTTTTGGGATAGTAGTGCGCAACTGAAGATTACAAGACGATTTTAATTAATACAGTTTTAGATGCATGTGAATTTTATCTTAGGTAAATAATATATCCAACAAGGAATAGTAGAACGCCCATTTAAATGATTGATTAAATTGCTCGCCCCTGTGCAGAGGAGCGCCCAAAATAGCGAGTGTTAAGACTAATATAAGCTGAAAGGGAGCATAAATCCGTATCGCTGTCTATATGTAGTTCGACAAGCCCCAGGCTGGTTTATAGTTAATTAGCATGAATTGGATGAAACCCAACATTTGCATTTCGCTTCAGACGCCATTGCTATGATTTTAGGCTCAAACGCTGTGGTTTTAGGAACTGTACAACAACTTCCGCGGGGTGCGTTACCGAATTTTACCCGTCGTCCAAACGTGATCAGGAAAACTAGGAGCTCAGGTTCGAAAGTTCTATCCGGTCTTCGTACAGATGTGCCCAAATTGAATCAAGATCGACGTACAACCGTGACCAGCAAGTCTGAGAGCTCCAGTGGGCGAAGCTGAGTCCGGTTGGTGGGACCGGGATAGATTTCCTGTCACTCAACCAGAAGTACCCCAAGTAGAACAAGCTAGCGAGTAGCAACCCAGTGTAAAGAACTTCCCCACTTGAAAGCCGTCTCAGTTGATTGAAGTCTGGTCACAAAGCAACGCTAGCACAAAACGATAAACGTTTTGCTGCGCATATAGCTTTTATAATACCTATGAGCATTAAAATGTATGTCCTCACATGTGTATGCGATTGGATGTCATTTCCATCACCTTTTTCTGCGTCAAAAAGACCCATTGATGTTACCATACTAATAGTCAGGCTTTGATGTGAGAACGATTGGCTTCCATCGATTTCGACTATGCCTAGGCTATCATCGCCCTTAATTCCACAAACGACTCTGGATTACGCTGCTTGTGATGTTCCTGTGGCATGCTCTTATTTTGCTGCCTTCACTATGGCGTGCTAGCAAGACTACGTACCGTTTATGTTTTCATATAATGAGATGGGAACTTCATAGCAATGGAATTGAATGGAATTGATCAATATATTACCAATATCAAAATAAGCACACATCCCCATTATCAGCTATTTATGTCGCCACTACTCATTTCCACATAGCTCACCACTACTCATTTCCATCCCCATTATCAGCTGTTTATGTCACCACTACTCATTTCCACATAGCTCTGCTCTGAGTCCGTTTCACCGACCCAGCTGACCCCCTTTTTATGAATTTATTCCGGACCTTTTGGATGGACGGATTTGCGAGATGAGAACCCGCGCTAAGCAGAGCTTGTTGCGCAAGTCCTGAACTCTACCGTCGGAAATTCCGGATAGCCGGCAGAATTAAGTTCGGAAGTTCAACGTGCCTACATAGCCCTGACCCCTGACCTGTGAACCCTGACCCCGTTGGCTGACCCTCTGACACCTTATCCCATCCACTAACTCCGCTGACCTCTGCTGACCCCTGTTGATCTCTGCTGACTTATGTTACATAGCCCTGACCCCTAGCCTGTGAACCCTGACCCCGTTGGCTGACCCTCTGACACCTTATCCCATCCACTAACTCCGCTGACCTCTGCTGACCTGTGTTTCGGCAGGGTGCGCTCTCTGGCGCACTACCACGCCTCGGATCGCAGCTACCTGTCCTACAACCGTCACGACGCCATGAACGTCGTCGGAGTCGTCGACAAGGACTGGCTGCTCTGCGCGCGCAACGAACGCGTCGGTCTCGTCGCCCGCAAGAACGTCCTGGACGTGCTCTGAGCGGCGTGCTCGCCGAGCACTCCCGGCGGTCTCCGGGCGGCGGCGCCCGGAGCGGCTGGGACGTGCCCCCCGCGGCGCGTCTGCCGCCGCTGCCCGGCGCTCCGGCGGCTCTCCGCAGTGTGTCCGACTCTGCGGCAGCTCGGGACACGCGCCGAGCCGCCCGGACGTGCCCGGCGGCCGGCGGCGGCCAGGTTCAAACCTCGTGGCCAAAGCTTCTCTCCGTGTGTGCGGCGGCGCGGCCGGCGGACCGCGATGTGCCGCCGTCTCCGTCTATAATCGTGTCGCTCGCAAGTGTCTGCTTCTCGCGCCGCCGACCACACCGCGGTGGGCGGTGATCTGTGGCGGGTAGGACGGCTCTGCAGAGCCGGCGACGGTTCTGACGCGGCTGAGGCGAGACTGACGCCTGATGACGTCACTGAGACGCCAGATGACGTCACTGACAGGGCGGATCGATCCGCGGCGGACAGACGGCTCGGTTTGTCCCACGTTTCGTTCTCCTCACTGTCCGGGTAACATATGATCTCCGGTACATCTTAGAGCGTAGAGAGGTGCTCAGCTGCCGAAATGGTCTCTTCATCGCGGAGAAGGGGCCGAGGGAGGATCCCAGCGACATGAACGCAGCAGCAGCGTGAGCGAGCGTGCAATTTACCCGACTTAATTTATCTGAGTTCGTTTTGTGTAGAGCGGCGCCATTCTGCGTCCAGCTGCAATGATCGCCTGTGTTGTCTGACTCGGACCTCGACGGATCTCGGTTGCTCTCGTCCGGTATTATCGTCTGTTCCCGTGTATCTCGTACCGCTGACACCGTATATTACTGGCCCGCCCGGTAGCAGACTTATCGCATATCCTCACCTCTGCGCTCCAATTTGTTTCCTGCCGTTCCAAGTGCAATCAATAGTAAATACATATACATTTTAAAGCATTGACACCCTTCGGTCTTTGTTGTTGGTTACGGCAGACATGCTTGAAAGGCATTGTACCCGGCTCGAATGCAGAAATATTGCACGATGTGATGGACATTTATATGAATGAATGGAAGACGTCTACTGGATTCCGCACTTAGTCTATCCCGAGTAATCTAACGTATCGTCATTATTTACCACTAGAGGGCCGCATTGCTGATCATGTTTTCATGTAATGAGATGGGAGCTTCATAGCAATGGAATTGGGGCCAAAATCAGAGGTGATGATATTCGATAGAGAATAGCCTAAGTAGCATCCAGGCTCAAATAAGTCTCAATTCAGTTCCAAATCGTCCCAAATGCCCATGAAGCATTTGACACTATTTGAGACTCGAGTTCGAACCATTTGAGACTGGCAATTGGGACTCTGTAATGGGGCCAGCTGACAGTAGCGTGCGCGGCGGCGGCGGCGGCGGCCTACCTGCTCTGTGAGCCGGCCGGCATTAACACGTAAACCTTATGATAGACTTGCATCCATCTGGTGGGTGCACCTAGCACCCCTCGGCAACGGCGACCCCAAAGGGCAAAGGTTCAGAGTGAAATGCATGTCACGTGGAAGTATAGACCCGTCAGCGCTAGCCGTTTGGCTTGCAGCGCTTCTCAATTTATTTGTTGTTGTTTGTACACTTTGTGGCACGTGACACCAATCGATCTGCAACCGACATCATCATCTTTACTCGGTCTAGCCGCGTCGAACGGTGCCACCCCCGTCCCGATCGGCCCAGCCGTTCGGGCATAAGACACGAAAAGGCTTGAACGCACAGACCCACAAAAAGGCCTACAAAGAAGCAAGCTAACGCATGCTTCTTCTTCTCCGATTTTAAACTAGAGGCCGGCATTGCCCTGGGACCGAAATCGGAGGTGAATGAATGTGCACTCCTCCAGACCCCGCGGTCGCCGCCGGGTGACCCCGCAGTCCGGCGGCGGCCACCAGACACTGTAGCCAGATCCCAGCCGCGCAGTGCTGGGTGGTCGCCGCTGTGCGGCTCCCACTCATCTGTTGGTGACGCATATGCTGTGCCGCAGTACGTCCATAGGCTGTGCCGCAGCACATCGCTGCCCGCCGCCGCCGCGACATTACCCATTGCCAAAGCCCAAGCCTGCTTTGGCTTTGGGAGCGTAACCTAATTTTTGACTTGCACCCCTGTGCTGGGTGCAAGCTACACCCAGCACGGTAGGGTGTGTCGTTGTTTTAGAATCAAGGGGAGACATTGAAATTATATGGCGCTGATACGTGACAAAAGCAATAGTCAACAAAGTTTTCCCTCGAACATCAGTATTCGCTTGGAGCCATAATATTTTCTACCAGCCTATTCTTAAGCATGGCGACGGTGGCGCCATCTTCATTTACAATGCTGTGCGGATGGGAAAAAACAAAAATCGCATTGATAGGGCGGTAAAACGTAACTTTTGAAGGTTATACAAGACTACGGATGCCCTTGATAATGTTCATTCAATCAGCATATCACCACTAGGGGGAGGGGGGGGGGGTTAATGCTTATATAATGCATTCAAACTGCTATTGATAACGAGCATGGGCTCCGTTACAAGGGGGACGGGGGGACGTGTCCCCCTCAACTTTTGTATTTTTAAAATTACGCCTATGGGCGTTGCATGGAAAGAATTGACTTCAGGAGGCATCCGTCCCATCAACTTCCGAAGCGTGTCGGAGCCCCTGATAACGAGTTGGCAAGTTATGGCACAATGAGCTGTAAGACGGTACGCAATTGAACTAAACAACATGCAATTTACAAACGACGTGTACGGACAGCCGTTCAGCTTGAAAAATAGCAGCGATTGAGGTGGCCCCGTTGCAGATTTTCTGCAGGTATCGCAGCATTTCGAGTTTAGGTATTACTTTGCAGCTGACAGCAGAACCTCGTCTCTGACCAGCTCGAACATC
Organism: Balanus nubilus; assembly: GCA_031763405.1. Lineage (NCBI taxonomy): Eukaryota > Metazoa > Arthropoda > Thecostraca > Balanomorpha > Balanidae > Balanus > Balanus nubilus. The sequence continues at coordinate 9,981 of JARFNZ010139509.1, forward strand.
CGGCGCACTTCAGCATTCACTATTGTTTATCGTTGTCCCTTCGAATCCGGACTCCTTCAACACACTACCGAACAATTGACTAATATGCAGAATCTTTCATGAAAGATATCGACAGCAAAGCCGAGCTGCGGAAAGCGGTGAGACGCATATAGGCTTGTTGAATCCCATAGTTATACGACTACGTGCTCAACTGCTCCTGTAGGTGAGCTGCCTTCCACCAGCATTGTTTTTTGTCGCCTCCGACATTTGTCTGGGGCTGAGCCGCGTCGAATGGTGGCACGCCCGTCCCGATTGGCTCAGCAGTTCGGCCTCCATACGCGAAAAAGCTTGAACACACCCACCCACCCACACACCCACAAACAGTCCCGGCCAACGTTGTCTCAGCGACCGCCCAAAATTGCTTACGCAAGTTTTTTTAACGATTTTGGATGGTCTACAAAAATCTAACGAACAGAAATAACACTTTAACTACGTATTTGAGCAAACATTATCTTATATGATGCATAAGTAGCAAAACCACAGTTTGGAAACATGACCCTCATAATAAGCAATTAACGTTGTAGTCGTGTCCGGCTTGCTGTTGGACTGATACGGTTGTATCTTACTTCTAGCTTTGGCGTAACGTG
>JARFNZ010139520.1:0-10605 GCA_031763405.1 Balanus nubilus
TGAATTAGAAGGATCTGAATTTTTCCCCATTGACTTATAATGGGGAGGTCACGAACTTGACCTGGTGTCTAACCCCCCCCCCCCTCGGCCCGGCGCGGGTTAAGAAAATTGCGTTTTAGTGACGTCATGTCAGGCCTTTGTCGGTCCAATATCGACAGATGTTTGATCGCTCATAAAGCATCGAGTTTTGAAGCAAAGTGCAATTAAAATCCGTTAAAAGAAAGGAATTGAAATTTACTTTCAAATGGCTGTCTCAGATTTTCTTTTATTTTTGACCCCAAAATAAAATAAATGATTTTGGGGGGAAAATAGCCACAATATCTTTTTTTATTTGTTTAAAGATCCATAATGTATGTAAGAGAACTACATATGAGCAATTGCTATGCCAAATTTCAAATCAATAGCTTCATTTTTTTACTTTAAAATTACTCTATTAAGGGTACAATCTTCTGGCGTCATTTTTTCAATTGCTTTTTCGTTTTTTGGGGTGGGGGGGGGCTCTTCTAGACCGCTTACGTAAAAACAAGGGACACCATTGCATTCCCTATACAAGACAAGACATAATCGTGGCGCTTTTTATTGCAAATTATGAATTTCGCAAATTAACATTTTTGACCTGACCTTGGCCTGACCTTTACTCAAAATGGGGCCAGATGGTAAAATGACCGTTAACATCGAACTCTGCGTCGCCTGAAACAACCAATAAAACTTGTGTCACACGGTTTTTATGTAAATTTTGTACATAGTGACATTTCGTGACCTGACCGTGACCTTGATCTCTACCTAGTGTGAGGCTCATACTCTAGTAGTACCTTTCTCTAATACTTGGAAGTAGTTTTACTGAGTTTGAACTCGCTGCTGTTGATAATCTGGTCTCTGCAGCCAATATATCGAAAAGAGGTGGTTTTGACCTCTACTTGACCCTGACCTTATATTTGACCTTGTTAAAAAATTAAGTATGTTTTAGAGTTGTTTTCTGGAAAGCTTTCGAGGAAAAGATACGAGAGGGGTAAAATTTACCCCCTCCCCCAGCGGGGCGCGTTCGGCTGGAGACCACAGCGGGGCGTGGGTTAAGCAACACTTGGTTAGTTGGTGATGTTTCTTGGTTCGTAGTTTTGGGAGTTTCGAGGTCATGAGATGCGCTGAATATCAAAGTGAGACGATTTCTCGCAGCCCGACAGCCCATATATTTTCGTTAGTCGCAAGGTTCTGAAAGCTACCTCACAAATTCTGCAATTATCGCGCCGATTGATATATAGCCCACACTCAGTTCACGCACCTAACATCGACGTGTGCCAGATTCTGTTCAGACTGGCTTCTTCCACCGGTGATTAGTAATATGAACAGCACATTTTCAGCAGTCAACGCAGCTTAGGGGATATACCGATGCAGGTCGTGCTACATAGTAACTTGCAGCAATGTATGCAAAACGTATTTCCATGTATGCAGTTTGTCGCTAAGCGGTCTTCAGAATCGCACTTCTTAGCGGTGTATCGTTTTCATCTGAATAAATATCCATCTTTGTTGTTACCATTTGTCATGTCCATATCGTGACATTTATGTATGCGTGTTTCTTTCTGATCCAACAGTGGTTTGAATCTCCCGTCCACATATGCGACATACATTGTTTGTTCCCATATGTGAGCGTGTTCGACTGCTGACCGTCTGGTCTTATTGCAGAGCTCCGTCGAACGCGACTGGACCGGGTAACTGCCAGAAGGCAGAGTGACGCTGTGCACTTCAGCGGCCAGGCGTTCGTTCTTCTGCCGAACATGATCCGCAGAGCGTGAGTTCACATTCCAGCAGTTAGTGTCCCCGTAGAAAACTCAATACACACAACGCGGGCGTACAGTGTAGCTTACGGTTTCCAGTACATAGAGCGTGCTTGTTTTACCACAGAGCGTGGGATTTGTTCAATCCAATTAGCAGGTTTTGCGGTACGCGCTGACAACGTACCACAGGGAGCCGAGACTCGCTCATATTGTAAAGTGCTCTAGCGAGGAACATTATATGCGAGTTGTAACAGTGAGAGTCGCTCATTTTCAAACTAAACCATTTTGTTTCCCGCGTGCATTCTGAATTTCTCGGAGCACGTGCGCGGTGTGGGCTGTGATGGCGGACGTGCCGCCCCACACTGACCTGGCTGACAGCTGGGGGCGGAGTCGGCGGCGGTGACCCGAAACTGAGCTGCTAATAAGTTTACTGGGCGGTCCGTCCGGCGCCATCGGCCGGCGCCGCTGACCCGCTGTCCGAAGCATTATCAGCCACATAACGACTGGCGATAATGCATTCGACCGCCGACGGCGCTGTCAGAAATTATTTGAACGCCTCGGATGGGCTAATGAAGGCAGACGAGCTGGCTTGGCGTTCGAAAACACTGCAGACGGCCGTTGCCAGAATGATGCATTAATGCTATTATTAGGGCTGTTTTATTTTACGGGCGAAGTGAGAAATGCTGTGTGAATTGTTTCCGGTTCACATTATTGGATCCAGGAACTGGAGGGCAAAGTCATCGGCACATTCAATATTGCTGAGATAATCGCATAAAAAAGATCACAGATAACTTTATTTGCGGATAACGAACATTGCGTGAACTCGCACAGATGAAACACAATGTACATATTGTGAAGTCAAGATAACGTATTGTTGCATCAATGACATCATACATTATGCTTACAATGTAATGTTAGCATAATAGGTATAATTGGAACATAATGTAAAGATAAGCTGAATCTAATGTTAGCATAATAGGTATAATTGGAACATAATGTAAAGATAAGCTGATGTACGTGTCTACTGCTGGTAGACGCTGCCACATGCAGTGTAAATACATGGTTGTATGCATCCTGCATTGGAGCAACGTCAACGACGAGAACTGGTGCCGATCAAGATATTAGCCGTCAATTAATTTTATCCGAAGTTCCTCAGTTGTATTTTTGTGTAACCCGTCTGTTAGCGAAGTAATTGTCTTACTTAATTCAGTTTACTGAGAATAATGTGAGGCGTCCCATAGTGCATCATACGCTAATTCGATTTGCGTGCTGCTGCCGTCTGCTATAATAACACCTCGGCGGCTCGATGTCGGCTTGTGTCAGCACTGCCTGTTGTGCAGCTCACACCTGTCTAGGGAGCCTGGTGTCGGGTGTCGAGCGGACCTGTCTAGGCAGTCTGGTGTCGGGTGTCGAGCGGTCGCCGGCTCAGAGTCGTATGCAAGAGGCGAGAGCCGCTCCGAGCCGTCAGCAAAAGGTGTAGTACTCTTGCAGTTCCTAATTTGCGGTGTTTTAGTGTTTTGTTTCCGCGTCCAGTTGCGTATTTTCGCCTTAGTTGGAGATTGTTTATAATTTGTCAGTACAGCCAGAACAATCTACATTAACGTAAAATAATTAATAACTTGTTACTTTTTATCCGTTTCATCAGATATTTGTTTTACTTCTGTGTATTGTATTTGTACCTTAGTTCACTCGCTTTGCCCATAAGCTGTTTAGGTATTCTCGATTTTATTTGTTTCTGTTACCGAGCTGTTATCATCATTATATATGCTATTTCTGCTCTCTTAACATTATGCTACGTTCTCGTTCTAACGACGCCATTGTGATATAAGCTTAATCAAAATCGCGAATACATAAACAGGTTACGGACAAAGCGAGTGAAATAAGTCAGAAATAAAATACAAAAGAAGCAAGACAAATATCTGATGAAACGGTTAAACAATAGAATACGACTACAAGTTTTTATTATTTTACGCCAATGTAAAATGTTCTGGTTATACCGGCAAATTGTAAACAACCTTACAATTTACAATTACAAAGAACTAAGGCAAAAATGACGCAACTCATCGAAACCAAACTCTAAAGCACTGCAAATTAACAAGAGCACCACTTAGGCACGTATATGTAGCGTAATCAGCAGAGATGGGTTCATTATGCCACGCAGCTGTAGAATGGACATCGGGCTCACTCGAAAACAATGTTTGGATGTGATAGTACAGTGATCCTCGCCCAGATGTGTTGATTGCTACTTTTGCTTTTCCGAGTTCCCATGCAATTATGAGCGCCCTACTTAGTTGTTTAATGCTTACCTTTATTATTTGTATTAAATCTGCTATGCTGTCCTTAATTTCTGGTTATCTGGTGTTAGCTGTTTTCGACGGTTACCGTACCCGATACTGTCTTTGCTGATGAGCGACGATTGGAGGTGAAGGTGATTGGTGATTGAAGGTCTGTCCAGCGTGGAGGTGAATAAAAATAAAATCCACATTTGGGTTGTGAAAACGTTTTGTATTCACGATTCGAATAAAACGCACACTTACATATACGGATAAATTCATCAAAAGTTTATTTAAGAACGAGAAATATAAATGGTCTCTGTTTGTAGTGTCAGTTCTGGCCGTTTTTTTTCCACGGTCGGCCGGCGGGCGGTCGGTTCACACACGTTATGACTCATGGCCCAGCGCGGCGACGACCGGCTACCGGCGGACATTGCAGCTGTTGAACTGGAGCGGCGTGCTGTCATAACTCCGGCGGACCGACTGCCGACTGCCGTCCGCCCATGGGGCGTCTCCGGCTGACGACTGCATCCGGACCGTTACCCCAGCCCTGCCCCCGCCCCCGCCCCCGCCCCTAGTCACCGTCAGCCAGCCCCGGCAGCAGCCGCCCGGCCCCGCCCCGCCTCTCCCCACCGTCAAACAGACCCCGGCAGTGCCCCTACCCTACCACCGTGGGCCCTGTGCCCCCTCCAGACACTGTCAGCCGGTCTGGGCCAGCGTCCCGATGACTCTCTCTCCCCCAGTCATTGGGACAAAAATCCTGGCCTCCTGCCCCATCTGCCCCCACTGCGTCGCGCAGTCCCACACGCTGGACCAGCAGCAGTTAGTGATTAGGACTCAAGCGATCACTCCCCCCCCCCCTCTCCCCTCCCCCACATCACCCCGTTCGAGACAGCACCCCTGATGGCCGCCCTTGTCATCTCCCTTATGCTGAGTTCACGCCGAGGATGACGGATGCAAAAATATGTAATTGTCTTTTAATCGACCACCAGCTGGAACAAGAAGGATCGAGGTTGACTTTGGTTTTCATAATTTTACTTTGAAGTTGAATACAAATTTGCCAAATTCAACTTAAATTCGTCTGGCTGGTGGCTGGTACAATAGCCGACGTAGCTGTGTTTTGGCGTCCGAATTCACTGTGTGAACTCGGCATCAGACGACATATACTGCACCCCACCTTCTCCCGGCTGCCGCTTGAGGTAAAACTTCGAGCCGCCTGACTGACTGGTACCTAATTCCTCCCGTTTTCCGGCAGCCGTAAGCGTCAGAAGTCGAACCGACTCAGTTTCCAGCTTCGCACCAGTGGACGAGACGGCCTGATCGCGTGGCAAGGCCGCCTCGGGTCCGTTGACGGCAACTTCTTCAGCGTCGGCCTGGCCAACGGCACCGTCCAGCTGACCTTTAACCTGGCGAGGTCACGGCGAGGCATCGTCACACTCGGGTCAAAGGTCAGTCCACACCGGTTCCAGACGGTCTGAAGTATTAGGTCGGCTTTACTAGAGTTTGTTGTGAACTAATGTGTCTGGCGTCCCTTCCCTAGTATTTGATTGATGATACAGTGTTGATGGTGGTAATGGGATTTAGAATGCGACGAGGGTCAAGGTTATGATTTGATCGATAATTTGTGTTACTTAAAATAATTTCAATTGAAATCTCTTGAGTCAGTGGTTCTCAACGTTAAAGGCATGTTCGCATTCTTTTCTTTCCAGAAAGGCGCGTTGCCCCTACCCTATAACGCAGATAGCAGTTCACGGTTTCGAGTGTTGCGGTACAGCATATACTCAGGCGCCTACCACTAGTGCCATCTAGGGACAGTAATATAAGTAGACGCCTGTTTTGCCGCTCTACAGCACTCTTACCTGGTGTCATTTTTAAAGGCAGATGTCTCGCAGCAACTCGCTCTGCGTTATTTTCGCTGAAGACCTTCTGCTCGCTTAGCTGCGAATGGCGAGTAAAGCGCGCTCCATTTGCCCTAGTCGCGGTGGCCGCCGTCGTATGTCTTCCTGAACGGCCGGTTATGCAGATATGACTCCTCCAGGGGAACTGTGGCCAGCTAGCCGGCACTCAACCGCCTTTGTGGCTGCCGACCTGCCTGTTGGTGGGTCAGTTCATTCAGCAGGGAGCCAAGCAAGAAGCGAGTCTAGGAATAGGAGTCATGCATGTGACTCACTGTTTTGGTGTTTCATTACTCCCATCTGACATCAGATATGTTGAATGCAAATGCAGATGAAGAAGTAGTGTTCCTTTTTGCTCATAAATGCAGTATTTGCCATTGAATTTAAGTGCAGTTAAACATTGAATTCAGAAATAATGATAATTTACATCAAGCTTGATAATAAACGCTTTATGCAATTCAGAAATAAAAGCGCTTCACTAATGATAGTCCTGGCTGAACAATTTTCACCCGATGAAAATGTCAACTTCACAATCAACGTCATTTAATTCATTTCGTTTGCTGTGCATCTAAAATATGTTCTTTAATCAGGAATCCCCCAAACTAGCCCAATAACTTTATTATCTTTCAGTCTTTCCACGCACCTCTTCTATAATACATTGTTCTAATATTCACATTAGTTTCTAACAACAATGAGGCTGTTGCGCTGAGCAAACTTACCTGCCAGCTCTACTCGTATAACTGCATTAATCCCACGGATGTGCTACGTTCATCATACACTATGCATACGTCGGAGGCTTGTTGAAGGAAGGAGCCTCACGACACGCGGTTAAGCCACCTGGCAGTCACGCCATAGACGCCCGCCGCCCGCGGCCCGTTCTTCCCCACGACACTGCGGCGTCATAAACAGGGAATTGCGCGGCTCAGGAGCTACCTGTAGATACAACACTTAGCGTGGAACACTCGGTAATTGGAAAACAACATGTCTTAGGCGCTTATGCATGCCGGGATCGGCAGTGGAAGGTTGCATCAGCAGCACAGCGTTGCTAATGCTCCTACGATAGTAGTAATGGCCTTTGGTAATGAGATCCTTCAACGTCCGCGAAAAGCGGTAGTCATGCTAGGGTCGAATCACACTAGGAGACAGACACGAGGAACAAGACACTACCAGCTGGTGGTGGATGACGAATGTGAAATAAATATATTACGTGCTACCAAATTAAGTTATTTTTAGTGTTATCTATCTGGGCCAAAGCTGGACGGCTGTCGCGCTACAGCCATCGGTTAATGTACTTCGATCCTTACTACTGTGAACAACAAGCCGCTTGAGACCCTAATTTTCAGCGATAACTTTTGGATTCGCCAACTACCATAAACGAAATTTTTGCAATGAACGTTTCAGACCTTCTGCTAAATTTATGATTTAGGTTTTTAACGTCAAACAAAAATATAGGGCACTTCCCATTCACTCGTATTGCTAAATCTCGCGCAACGAATTCACTCGGTGAATAGAGGCTATCCTCAAAGGGTGGAGCTACCCTATGACGTCAGAGCTAAGCTCCACCCTGACTGTCCTTTGCCTCCGGCGCTGTTTGACTAGCGACTGGTCAGTCGCGTCCCTGCCGAGATTCGTGCGGGACGGCTGTAAACGCTCGTAACTGCGCAAGGCGTACGGCGTCCGCCTGAGCCCTGAGGGCTGCAGGAATGCCTTTGCGATCCGGTAGTTATCCGTGCTCAATCATGAGAGTAACGATGGCTGTCTACAAATTAGCATTAGACAAAATGCACTATCGTCTTGTATGTGCAGTATCAGTTGTTATCAGTTGAGGTGCAAACTTTGTGCACAAGGGAGTTACATTCTTGACTCCAAAATACACTTTGATTACGAAATATAAAACATAATTCTTAGTTACAGGTAAGTACAACGATAAAAAGGTATACCTACTTGTATGGATCGGATTTCGTCTAGCTGGGTCTAGCTGGGATTTCCGGCGTCCTCCCAGCAAGAGGGTCTTCAGAAAATGAAATAAAATTCGTCAGCCGCCAGAAAATTATGCGGGGCAAATGCCCCGCCACCCCTAATGCGCCGCCCCTGGATGAGGCCTAGTCGGAGCGTAGAGGGGCACCTTAAATTTCAAGAGGGCAAACATATATATTTGCCCCCACGCTCGACGACGAGGACTGCCCCTCCTGCCCCCACGACGGTGGCACCGCCCCTGCAAACAAGGTGCTCATTGGCCAGTACCTACCCTGTGACGCATTTTGACATTCGCATAATCTCACTAATTTTTTATTTGAGTTATTACATCTGTTTGGACGCGTAGTTACGCAGGTTGGTGTTAAATACGGTAGCTGTCACCACTTACACTGCAATTAATTCATTGCATTTGCATCAAAGTCAGTGCTCGAGGTATTTTCTGTCGATCTGACCCTTCCCGTGCCGTGGCGCCAGTATTTGTAGAGACTGAGCCGGCAGATGTCAGGCGTGTCGCAGCGGTAGATGTCAGACAATGCGTTGGTGGTGGGCAAAGTTGAGGGCGGGACTAAAGAGTGGCCGGACGTTAGCCTCTATCCGGGCTGGAATTACTTTTAACATTACGAGTGAATGGAAGGTACCCTATATTTTTGTTTGACGTTGGAAAACCTCAGTAATGCAAATCAGCGGAGGGTCTGAAACGTTCATTGCGAAAATTTCGTTTATGGTAGTTGGTGCATTCAAAAGTTATCGCCGAAAATTAGGGTCTCAAGCGTTTGCATTTATCTCTCGTTTGTATATTCAAAGACACTTTGACCATTAACCATTTGCCAACCATTGACCGGGAGAGGGGCAAATGTCTCTCCCCGTCGATTAATCTACTTAAAAAACGAATAAAAACAAACATGAAAACATAAAAAAACATAAAAAGAAAAACAAACAAATATAGAATACAAATACAAAACTTCATCAAAGCGATTGACGTTATCACCATCGACGTGAAATTTTGCAAACCTTCACGGACATCAATTTTGCACCGTATGTTGAGAAAATGGGGCCTGGGTAGCCCAGTAGTAAAATACTGAACTTCGGTGCGGAAACCGCACTGACGCGGGTTCGAGCCCCACCGGGCCACCCGGGTTGGTGTCTCGCCAGACTCGGCGAGGTTCTTGGGAAAGGCCTCCTAATCACAACCCCGAGGAAAAGGAGATGGAGGGCCTCCTGTAAGTGGGTGATAGGTCCGTACGGGTGAGAGAGAAAAAATAATAACAATTCGCTGCAAAGTTTCCACAAATAGGACTTCTTAGGCATTCACAACATTATCTCGGGAACTATGATAGCTAGGATGAAACCGAAAAAAGCAGTAACAAACTTTGAATATGCTCTTCCGCTACAATGCCATTTAAGTTGACATTAAATCAATAGTCAAGGTTTCAGTGGTCATCAAATCCAGGTTTCGTTTTCGACGATTTTTTCGTGAATAACTTCTGACCTAAAAAAGTTATAATAATAAATTTGAAGAATTGTGCTTCTCTCGTCAAAGCGCTTCGAAACATATATAGCGTCCTTGAAAGGTAAAATTCAAAATTTGATCCCTGGTCAAGGTCACGTTTGACCAAAAAATGTCATGTTGCATACCAGTCGATGCGTCTTGACAAGACGAACACATTGGTGCCTTCTGAATGTTTTTAGATTTAAAAAATATACCAGAAAAAGTGTAAGTGACCTCAGGTGACCTCAGATGACCTTTACAGGGATCAGTGATCAAAACTTGCCCTGAGGTCACCAATAATGGCGAATGGCGACATGATTCTAAGTAAGTTTGACTGATCTAATGCGTAAAAAAGGTTTTGCATTTTTCCCATTGGCTTTCGGTGGGCAGGTCACGAAATTGACCTGACCTGAGGTCACCGATATGTCAAAATCCGAGATATAGGATTTGTAGGTACTGCTGCCCTAATACAATCTTGAAAGTTTCATATTTATCCCTCAAACACTGTGATCGTGGCAAGACCGCAAACGCTTTGGAAGCTGGATCAGTTGACCTGACCTGGTGGCCTGACCTGAGATGATCTGTGGTCAAAATTTTCAGGAAAGGTGCGGAAAGAATGCAAAGCGTATTGTGCCAAATGCGGCGGTTTCGCCATTTTTGCGCTGTCTATAAAAAACAGAAGGGGTGTTTAAACACACACACACACACACACACACACACACACACACACACACACACACACACACACACACACCAGTCCCCAGCAGGGCGCGGGTTAGCTAACAAAGTTAGAGCAGCGATTTTTACATCATCATGTTTCTCTCGTCGTAAGACGCATCGAAACATATACATGATGACGTTGTATGTGCGGTTTACTTCAGAATTTGACCTCGGGTCAAGGTAACGTGTTGACCCGAATGGGTCATGTTTCATATAAGACGATGCATCGTTACGAGACAAACACATTGGAGTCAGTTGCACGTCTCTATCCCTACCCTAGCAAGAGTTAATGGCAAAAAGGTGTTGGTGACCTCGGAAGACCTCAGTCTACCTTTCAAGGGATTAATGATAACAAAGATTTAGTGCACGGCCGAACTGGGATTTTCCATTGATTCAATGCTTACTTGAGCCGTTCATTAACAGAAGTGTTAATGAACACCCGGAAGTGATAATGCACTGCTGAGCCTGAACTCTCGAAA
>JARFNZ010139531.1:0-10605 GCA_031763405.1 Balanus nubilus
TTTTGATGTTTGAAGTCAAATTTAACCCATTTAACGCGATCTTCAACCATCAAATGTACTGTTTCTCGGCTTCCCTTGTTCTGAAGTTGTTAATACAAGTGCTAGCTCCATTTTTATGGGAAAAGGTCATACATTCATTACCTTTAAAAAAAATTGTCTTCGCGATCATTTAGCTGCATGCTATGACCGCGATTGCGGCTATACTGTTCCCAATACCATTTCTACACAAGCTTCGCATCGCTCGACTTTCCGGCTCTGGTACGCCACCCTCCCTCTTTCCTCTCCTCCCCTCCCAGGCCAATCAATGCCACCACTTCCACTTCCTGTACCCCGCTCCGCTGGGGTGTAGCTCCCCGCCCCTGCCCCCTCCACCCCTCCCCCCGCCCACCCCTCCTCCATCCCATGACGGCAGCCCGTATAGTTACCGCGGAGACGACCGGTACCCCCCCCCCCCCCCGCGGTGCGCCTCGTTACCTCTCCTCGCCCCCTCCGCAGTCACGTGAGCGATTGGTCAGCTGGGCCGACCCGGACGGACGTGGCGGACGTCTCGGGCGGCGGGCGGCGGCGGCGGCGGCGGTGCCGGTGGCGGAGGAGGCCGGTCTCTAATTTCAGTGGCGGCCCGAAGGCGGACTGACCACGCTAATGCGCGCCCCGGCGACAGTGACGCGTCGATTTCGCCACAGTGCGGCGTCAACCGACGCGGCCGGCTAACAAGGCCGCGCCACAAAAAGTCGGCCGTGTTGGCTTTGCGTCTCTCGGGAAGCAGGTGGCGGCGGTAAAAACAGCGACGGACGAGATCGGATCCGATTGGAGGGCCGACAAGTTCGCCGAGCGTCGCAGAGCGCAGTGGGAGAGGTTGGCCCCGCCACCTGCCCACCGTGGGGGGGGGGGGGGGAGGGGAGGAGGAAAGGGTGAAGCAATCACAGAAACAATTACCGGCGGTGTTGGATTCCAGCTGGCATGGCGGCAGGTTTTGCGCGATGTTTGTGTCAAAACAAACGAACAATCTTTAAGTCATAGTTTACTGACCAGTAGTATACCAACACGTGTTTAAGCTCGTCAAACCATGATGAGCTATGAGAAACGTAACTTGGTGTATTCGTATAGCACCATCAACTGCTCTTACGCGGAAGGAGTACCCAGTGTAACTTCCCTGGAATTGAGAAGTTCTTTTATCAGAACAACCGCCGCGCTGTAGCGATAGAGTTGAACAATGAGCACTTGAATAAATGACAAAATAAAACAAAATGCAATATCACATACCCTCAAATCACCTCATTTCGAATAAGTCATCGATCAACCAGGTCGTATCCAGTTCTAACAACTCTCGAACTCAGCCCAAACAGCGGAGTTGACTTTTGGTCACTTTTTTACCAATCAGTTATTGGTTACGCATATCGATGGTATGAAATCCCACAATGATGGTCCGCCCTCCGGTCGCCCTAGCAGGTTGGCCACCGGATAAGCAGCGAGGGGAGGAGGTCCCTAGTCATCTTACCGGGTAGAAATAGAGTCAGAAAATAAACGGGCCTGAGTTTAGCTGGGGATTGGGCTTTCTGGTCAGGCTCTGAGCGCTCAAGAAAAACTCACAGATGAATAGTAAATGCGCACGTATGGTTTTAACAATTGTAGGTATTGTACTTAAAGTCGGAGAGTTACTTCTCGCTTCCAAATCATTAAACTGCATCAACTTTAGACAGTTTAAGATAAGAGAGATTGAGGAAAATAGACAGCACAAGTTTATTCATGTCCAATTTGTATTACCTCGTACTGTTTTACCAAATGCATGTACATATACACGTAACCATCACAAAAAATACCATTAATCAAAGGAAAAGATAACACAATATAAGTACGCATTTTTTTAAGCTCAAGATTCAACTATTGATACTTCCAAGCCATTCATTTACATTATTTCCATTCTCATTGCTATATTTGTTTTCAACATTCTTCTTCTTACCTCACTTCTTTTCGCATTTCCCAAAACTTAAGCCAGCGCTCTTCCCGGGTTCTTACCCCTCAAGCGTGGGTAACATTTCCTTGATCAGGTTGAACAGCGGCAGAACACCATCTCCACAAACATTCTCCCAATCGTCATTCACCATGTCGAAAACCATCGCGCCTGCCAGATCAAGTGAGCGCACCAAAGTCGCTTTCGCCACGATGCTGCGTGCATTCTCAAAGCTGACCCATTCGGACCCGCTGTATGCGTAAGGCACAAGTCCGAACGAGTCCCACTCTTCAGTGCCGTTTTCCTGGAGCAGTCGGCAGACGTCAGCTAAGGAAACATACCCGTCACCCCACGGCCCAACAGCTGGCGCGTAGAGACCGTGGTGCTCGGGATCCAGCAGCTTCCATCCATGCCCGTAGGTGGGCAAACCCATGAGGAGTTTCTCACGGGGCATGCCGCGCTTCAACCACAGATTCATGGAGTAGTTGCAGTTAAGCTCCGCGAAGTAGGCGGCGTCGGCTGGCGAAGCGTACAGCGGGGAATTGTGCCCGGTCGCCGGCGTCAGCGCCTGGAAGAAGCGGTAGTCGTACGTCATCACGCTGGCGAAGTCGACGGCGGCGGCGATGCGCGGCACCTCGTACGACACGTCCACGATCGTGGTGGGCGCTCCGACGGCGACCGTCAGAAGACGCGGACGTTGCATTCCCTTCAGCACCTCCTGCAGCGTCTCCAGCAGTAGGGAGAAGTCACGGCGCTCGCGAGGCGGCCGTTGGAACGCCGGGAACTCCCAATCCAGATCCAGGCCATCCAGGTTGTTCTCTTGTAGGAGCTTCTCAGCCGATTCAGCAAATTTCACCCGGCTGTCGTTGCTCGCAGCGACCATGGCGAACGTATCAGGCGTCGTCCCGACCGTCAGGCAGACGCGAAGGCTCGGGTTCTTCTCCTCACGTTTGTGCACCAGCTCTGCGAGGTGCACTATGTCGGAGTCACTCACCCAGAGAAGACCGTCGTCGGAGATGTGGCCGAAGAACACTAGGAGATGGGTGCACAGGTCAGCCTCAATCAGGTCGTACGGCACGTTACGTGAGATGTAGCAGGCGCGGACCCAGCTACGTGATAGCGTCGGTCCCATTACATTGGTGGGTAGCTTGTTTTTCTCACGGTTAGGACCAGCAGCCGACACAGGAGGGAAGCTCGGCAACGCTAGCAGCACCAGCAGCAGCACCTTCAGCTCCATCAGCGGCACCAAAGACGAGAGCGACATGACCCAACGTCGCGGGCGAAGGCGCTCGGCCGACTGACGACGACGACGCAGATCGAGATAGGACCGCGCTCGAGAGGAAGTGGTTTATCAGTCAGCAGTTGCTGTTGAGCGCGGTTCACGGCCGTTGGTTAGACTACAGACATTCATCGTGGACAGTTGTAGTCAAGGCCCTTGCGTAGAGACGGCAACTGCCTGCTGTGTCGGCGCAAGTCGTATGGGAAACTTGTTCTCGATGAGATATGGCATTCGCATATGCTCACCGGGTGTTCGTGTTATTGTGTTTAGATTAACCCACGCCCTGTGTGTGGTCGCCTGGCATTGCAGACCGTGGGAATAATTAGCACGCCCCCGTCGACACAGCAATGGCTAGCTCGCTTTGTGGAAATAAAATGCATATCTTTGGAAAGATCGCGGTAGGTATTTACGGTGTTATTTAGTGACATTTCTAATGATGTAATGAAATATATCTATATTCTTTATTTATTTCCAATCGTGCTAAACACATTTTTACTGTGCGTGTAGGCATACGCCTACTTCACCCTATTCCCTGCGGGCGGCCAGAATTATGGCGGCCAGAATAACAGGGGAGAGGGCAGATTCTGCCCCCCCCCCCTCCTCAACGCTTGGAAATCTCGAGATCTACCCGACCGATTTTCATAAAACAAACACTATTCGATGTGCCTTCTTGAGTTATCACTATGCAAATAAAACATTTTTGACACAAACAAATTCAGGGTTCAAGAATTAACAAATTTTGGTTATTTTTTAAATGTTTTGGTGACCACGGTTTTAGACCGACTTTGATGGACCATTCGACGCTCTATGACAAGATCTCCTTATGTAAATAAGAAATTCTTTTTGACCAAAATTAGGGGATTGAGGGCTAAAAACAGCAAAAATTTCAGGCATTTGTAATCAAGTTATTATATTTATGTTTTGTTACAGATATTAATGAGGAAAAATGTGACCTTCAAACATATAGGTTATTAGCATATAAAACATGAATTCGAAAAAGTGAAAAAGCATAGTCGTGTTCAAGAAATTAAAAATGTTAAATTTTAGGGATTTATCGTTTCTATTTATTTATTTATTCAGCATATCAACGACAGGGTCGCTCCAACTGACGGGTGAAGTCACCTTACACAAAATACACAATACACCAGGGGTTCCCAACCGAGGGGGGGGGGGATTCCCCCCT
Organism: Balanus nubilus; assembly: GCA_031763405.1. Taxonomy (NCBI): domain Eukaryota; kingdom Metazoa; phylum Arthropoda; class Thecostraca; order Balanomorpha; family Balanidae; genus Balanus; species Balanus nubilus. The sequence continues at coordinate 4,414 of JARFNZ010139531.1, forward strand.
AAGGAGGAACAAGAGGACTGCGAGGGGGGAATGGCCGGCTTCTCGATTCATTTTTGAAGACTGTTAATTAAAGATGATAAATGTATTAAATTGACGTTTAAATATTTGAATATGGAAACCTGCTTCATTTGAATCAAATCAGCACCACATAAGGTAATATCACAACCCCATTTATGTCAAATAACTCGTTAAATGACGTTTATACATTTAATTATGTACATCTTTGTGTGGAATCACTGTTCTAAGCAGTGACTCCTCCAGGACAACATTTAAGAGAGGTTTGACACTCCCTCACTGCCCGCGCCATCGCCCCTTCCCCAACGAACAGTAGCCTGGAGCCACCTCCTCTGATCGTGTTTAGTGTGACAAAACAAAACGGATTTGATTTTCACAGAAAACAATACCATTAAAAATATATTCAGGGGATAGCTTCTTCAAAAAAGTTCCGAGGCCCAGCAGGGATAAAGCGCATAAAATTCCATCAAAATACATAAAATGCATGTTTCTTCTTCAATTTTGACCCAATATATCGCCCACATTAAGGGCTTGAAGGCACACTGTCTCTCCGAAGTTGAAGGTTCTCATGCTCCATCGACGGAATATGATCCCACACCCCAGCAGATGTAAATCTACCGATTTTACAACTTACACGCAAAAATCCAGCACTACACCGCCTCCCATTTTCTGCGCCTGAGTGCACCTCTGCTAGACATGTGTGCAGTCATAGTGTTTTTGGGCTTATAGGTATTTCTATATTATATATTCGACACATTTATTGCAACACAAAAGTCAAATGAGAAGTGCACCACGCAATCGCGTTCTTACCCATTCCAGCTTAACAGATTGTCTCCCAAAAACACGTTTTGGGAAGCAGTCCGTTTTGTTCATATCTCGACACAGAAGGCGCCATTAATTTTTACGAAAAAAAAAACAAATTTTAAGACGCTCGGGCTGCTTGTGAGCAGCTATCAAAATACCGCCGGTTTGGCTGAATCTGCGTCCACCGAAGGGAGTATGACAATTTTTAAGTTAAGGTGATGCAAAGATATAGCTGGGGGGGGGGGGGGATATGTGCGGCAGGCCGTGGTAAGTGGGGAATCGACCAAAAAAGGTTGGGAACCACTGCTATAGACAGATACAATCTGCGGAACATGAGATCATTAAATACAAATGATGATGATAATAATAAAAGCTGGTAAATATAGATACACTTTAATAACACTGTAATCTGGTAAAGGATATAATATTTTCGGGAGATGTGTCGCATTTTCTTTTTGTCTGATACGGTATAATGTTTAATTGTTGAAAATGTTACACAATTTGTTCAATTTGCTAGCCCGCATAGGCGGACCCAGGGAAGCTGCTTGTGGGTCATTACCACATGCTAAATCCTGCTAAATTATTATCCATGCATTGGATTTTTTCACCAATTTTACACTTTTAATTCTTTGAAACGTAGAGAGCATATAATATATTGTATACCGTGCGTAGAACGCACTAACGAATCACAGGTACATACTTATCAACCCACCTACAATCAATATATCTAAGCAAAGCAACCCTCCAGGTTGCAACCTCTTGTTGACCTGAGCAGAGCAGTCATTGGTTCATGAGGCCGCCAAGAGATGGCTCTGTCGCGCCGCGGCCGGCCGACGCCACTCGGCCTCGCGCCTCGTGCCGCGTGCTCCGCCAGTACGGCGCCGACTGGTGCGACGGGAGGTGGTGGACCGTACGTCGGTGCGCCGAGTGACCGAGCCGCTGACGCTCTGTGAGCTGACTGTGAGACGCCAACGGACAGAGAGAGAGTCGCTGAGATGAGGCTGTAACGGGACGGACTGATATCTGCTCTGCTGCCCAGTGGTGTCTTGATTGACTGGGGGTAACGAGGGTCTCGACGCTGGGACTCGCGCGCGTCAAGCGTCGCACGAGCGCGTCGACACGATGTTGAAAGGAGTGGCGTGGTTCCTGACAGCTGCGCTTCTTTTTGAAGGTATGTTTACACATCAGCCAGCCTCTGGTCTTTTAGATCTGCAAAAATGTGTAGGTCGTTTTGCCACTAGTTGGGACCATGTGTCGCCAGATTTCCGCATGTATTCACGATATCGTCCGTGCGACTACTGCAATACACTCGTCGCATCACCTAACGAAATGTGCACTTGGCCGTTAGATCCCAATCGATGTCTGACGGTAGGCGTTGCTGTTTATAGTGAAATTCCGGAATAAAGGCTCACACAGCTTTGAAATACGTGTATGAAGTCTGGCTCTTTGCTAGAGTTATAGTCTCCCGGAAGGATACATTTTGCCTGCCGCGAATGGCCATCGAACTTCATTGCTCCCTTTGGGAGGTATAACTTTGCGAATTTATCGGGTTGAAGCGGATGGAAGCTGACGTCACTCACCATAGCTCCAGAGTATTTACATTCGAAATACAATTTTCACTACCGGCGAATTGACGACTTTTACACTGTATTCCAATGAAGCGCCGATACTTAACTTACCGGGAATAGAGATTCATATAGAAATAGCTTGACGTGCTCCAGATAAAGCGTCATTAAATGATACAATTTCCATGAGATAAGAGCATTACACAAAATAGCAATATGCCAGTCCTGGTCATGTTCTCTTTTGTACAAAGTCCGACCTGAATGACTGTATGCAAAACCATCATGCGTAGCTATGCAGGCGCCAAGAAACAATTACTATTAAAAATATTATTAATTTTCAAGTATCAGCACAACATTGTTAGCTTCATGCATGTTGGGAAGGTGTATTGTACAAACACTAGAGGAGACCACGGCTGGATGCATTAGTTTTTGCTTAAGACTCCATAACACCCATACTATGATACACATGGTTAAAACGGTCTCGACCACAACAATGATACGTCTTTCTCCAACAGGGAAGTATATTATGCGTTTTATCTAAACAAACTAACAAATTAAACCATCATGGACTAGTTGAAATTGTCTGCACCCCATCCTACCTCTATCTGTACCCATGTATGCACCTACCAAAAAGTACCTACCCGGTCCCGGAGCACGTTTATTTTGCACCGTGGGGTACATTGCAAAGTTCAACAACAATAGGAAACACCCATTCGGGGTAAAAAATAGTTTAATTGTTAAGAGTATTTTACATTAATATATTAGTTGTAGATTTAATTACATTATATGTTCCCTCTTATGAGATGTTTTATGATATATTTGATATCATTTGTTAATTGTACTTATTATTTCCATATAAACTAACGTTGCAAGCAGCCCTGGCATAGCTGATCCAACCTGCCCCATTTCCACATGGTGGAAATATGAGGCCACAATGGGTGGTCGGTAGAGAAATGCAGAAACGAATGAATGCATTCAAATGTTGATATATATCACTTCGCTAATGAGAAGCTTTCTTTCACACGGAAAAGGGCCACAGAACGACGATAACCATCGCATTCTAAATCCTGCTAAATTATTATCCATGCATTTGAATTTTTAATCAATCAATCGCACAAAACAATTTAATCATCTTCTCCAGCACCGGTTTTCCCCGGTGTGGACGGCGGCGTCCTCGTGGAAAGTCAACTGCGCCGTTCGGCGTTAACTGGCCTTTCTCGTTTCGTGGTTTAGCAAAAAAGTTCGTGAAATATTGCGGATGCTGCATTCAACCCGTGATGCAACTAGCCTCCTGTCTCTCCTAAATTAATGTCGCCGTTCAACAGCACCGTACCTACCTAAAGATAATGTCACGCCATATGTCGAGATTATTCAGATTGTGTTGAAAATTGGCAACAATATATTGCACCGCTGCACTTATGTCTCCGCTAAATGTCTTTCATCTTCGTTATTTTTGTAACCTTTTATATTGGATCAATCAGCAATAACTGCACTCGTGACGGGTTAAATTCCAGCGGTTTTACGGCTTTCACCGGCCGCCACCATGTCACCCGCGTCCCCTATCGCTCTCTGTACAGCACCACAACATCACGAACAGAGCCGGGCAGATGTTGTCGCGTCACGAAGGCGCAATCCGACTGTCTTAGCAGTCATGAGAAGCCGGCCTCATACCACGCGGCCACGCTTCTCAAAATGTATATACCGACTTTGATTTCTTCAGACCGTCAGCATGACTCCAGCGATGCGGCGCGACGCGTGTGGCCAAGGAGATTGACAGAGTGGCCCTCTGCTGGATGGTGGCCCGCCGGTGGCCCGTCGGTGGCCCGCCACTGGCCCGTCACTGGCCCCGACTGGCCCCGTGGTTCCCGCTCCCCTCAGCATTGGTCCCCGCGGAACCATTGGCACCGCCGCCACTCACGTCTGCAAGCTGACAGCGGCGCTGATCTCTTTTGTCTCTGCGATGTTCATTCGATTAGGCCACAAATGGGAGGGTGATATGTCGCAGAGCTCGCCAGTCGCCGGCACGCCTCCCAGCATCAAAGCTCGTTGGCCACCGGAATCTCTTGTCACCAATGCAGACGACAGAATGACCAGAATGGCAGATGGCCTGTGTCGGCAACAGTACGACCAGTGACCACTGTCGGCTGTGTTCTACGACCTCTGCTAGCGGCAGTATGTTTAGTCGGGGGCGTCGAGTCCAGCGGTGCTGCCCCATCTCACTCGCCTCCAACAGCATCATTCTGCCTCGACGGAACGGTCGGAGACGGCGGATCTTCTCCGAGGGTGGTGTTTTGTGGAACACAATTGTAGCACCAACGGCTTGGATGATCCCCGTGACGCGCTCGATTGGGCCTGAAACGCCCCCGTTCTGCTGAACACAGTTCAATCGTGGAATTGTTTTTTTTTTGCCAAAGCCTGGACGATTTCAACTACTGGGGAAACCGGATGTCTCAATAGCTGCCGACACTTGTTACGTTGATGCTATGCCATAAGTGCGCAGTTTGATCAAACCTGAGCATCCATCAAGCAGATAGCTCGATCGTAAGATGATGCCCTGCTCAGACTTTATGAACGGACATTCCCTGAGAATGTATATACATGGGCCTGATCCGGACTACGACTCAGAAAATGCCCTCCGTAAATAGCGCGTGACATGGCTATCAGGCAGTCACCGTGGTACGACAGTTCCCTGCTGCAACCATGTCCTGTGTGACATTACCCTGGCCATGTCACCTGACTTTAACATACCCTGGATGTCACCTAACTCAAGCCACACCCACGCCAGTCGGAGGGCGTGACTCTCTGCAGCGACTCAGCAACCCAGCATCGCAGCATCCCGCATGGTTTGAACATGACCATTTGGCAGGAGTCTGGGTGCCGCCCGCTGGTCGCCGGGGGCCCTTCTTAGGCCTCAGCGGACCCTCGGGCGGCCTTTAGCATGCAGTTATCAGGCTGGTGTTTGGTATGGCGCTCACGTTCGTGGCTCGGCCGCTGGCCAGCGCGGCTCGGTTTGATTCGAGGCCGACGATCGCAGATCGTCTGAGAGAATCCCGCCGACCAGACGGCAATTCATATCACCCAGCTCTGACTCGTGGCGGTGATTTTAGACCGCCGACTGAGCGGTTGCTGTGGGGAAGATGCCGTGATCGGGTGATGCATGGCGACTTTATCTCTGAAACTTGGACAATGCCGCCAAATTATAGCCGATAAAGGCAACACAGATCCGCAAATATCGTACGTCATTGCTTAATCTGGCCCGCGGAACAAAATAGAAATGTCTCTGGAAATTGTATTCAACCGGGAGGGCTGGCTAGTTTTGGGCAAACTTTGGTAGTTGTCTATGCTGAACTTTGATATTTCAAGCGAGCTGTTGTTTCTTATATAACGCTGACATTGACAACAAGTTACTTTTGTGTTCCTTGTACGCTTGGGAGGGGGGGGGGGGTACCAAAGTATATCTTGAGCTAGTAAGACCAGGTGGCAATATTTCAGATTCACTAGCTGCCATTATTTCTGCCCCTCCCCTATTCCCGCCCTGTAATCCGCGCCTGTCAGAAGCTGGCACGTTCCGGGGGCCGTATCAGTTGAGATGACAGACAATACCTCTCGGACCACCATCGCGGCCGGCTGTTGACTGTGGCGGCGACACTCGGTAACGGTGTTTACTGCGCGGCGCAGAGCTCTCCCACCGTGAGAGATGAGATCGCCGGTCAAAACACGACTCACCACTCGGGAGCCAGAGTGCCGACCGATGGGGTCGCGTCGCCAGCCGGAGAGAAGGTCTTCCTCTCTGGTGCCGCAGAGAGAG
>JARFNZ010139542.1:0-10604 GCA_031763405.1 Balanus nubilus
TCTCTGGGGGGGGGGGCGAATCGGCCCCCCCGACCGTTTTGTATCATTTCCATGCCTACAGTAATAGGGTTAATTACCAGTGATCTTATATTTGCGCTGCATAGGGAAAAGCGTGGCAACCGGTACGCATTACGCAGCACGAGGAGGTATTTTCATTTAACATATATAAAGCAGTTATCCCACGCCGATATCAGTATGTGCCATTGAATCACGTATTGAGGCAGTTTTTTAATCGACTGTCAGATAACTGGAAATTTAATCAACACATGGTGATTATCAATGTAATAAACCACGGCTGGGAATTCTTCCTGTGCTTTTTAATATAGCTTGGCGGCGCGGCATAAAATATTTACACCACTCGTGAGTATAAAGATGCATTATCCCACGCCGATATCAGTCTTTGCCATTGAAACACGTGCTGAGACAATATTTTAATCAACCGTCAGATAATTAGAAATTTAATCAACATATGGTGATTTTCGATTTGATAAACCATGGCTGACAAGTCTTCGTGTGTTTTTTTATATAGCTTGGCGGCGCGGGATACAATATTTACGCCTCTCGCAAGTATAAAGATGCGTTAATCGACTCGGCTTCGTCTCGTCGATGAACTGCAAATTTATACTTGCTCGTGGTGTAATACATGGTATTCCATTCTAGACAGCTTTTTTACTTTTATCACATGGAAATAACTGGTGCTCGATTACTATTTGATACGTTATTCCCGCTCAACATGTTCAACATGGTGGATTATATGTTTTCTGCCCTGGGGCAGCATTGGTCTCCTGGAGTTTTTTTTAGCACCTTTGATAACAAACCTAGGGTCACATATTTCGGTGGCATTTCCTTAACTTTCATTGCACATCCAATGGTTCAATTTTTAAGAAAAGTTGTATCATAGGGGTATGACTGTTTTTTGGGGGAGGAGACATATTCGGGTGTTTTTGACTAAAAACCTTTAAATAGTTAAAAACTAGTAAAAAATTCACCTTTTAAAGCAAAATACAAACACAAAATAGCTACGAGTAGCCATCTAGATGTTCTTTTAGATGGCTATCTATAATTTTTACATTTTTTAATTTATTTTATATTTTTTTCATAAGTTATGTAGGAAGTTTTTTTTTAATTCGGAATATCTCCAACACAAGTCCTCGATATTACATACCAGTAAATGTACGGACAAAATTTCAAGTCGTTATCCTTACATTCGGTGACATGAGGTCAGGTCGATCGCGTCACCTCCCCATTGGGTGATAGTCAATGGTAAGATTCACATCCCTCCGATGTGGACCAGATCAGTCCAATTCTCTCAGGATAATGGCCGTTATTAATGATCCAGGATCACTTTTTATGAGTTACCCCCAGCGTTTATTCGAGTTCATGCGGGAATACAAGCACTTGTACATCTGTGACTCACGATAAGATAAAAATGAAGATGCGGAACCGGTACCAGTGTGTTTATGTTATTAACACGCGTCTCCCAATATGTTACTCGGCTTACTTCGGTCACCTTGACCTGTACCTTGACCTGAGGCCAAATCTTGAAATTGACCTTGTCAGGTCAAATGTAATATGCTTCGAAGCGTCTTGACAAGGGAAAAACGATGGTGTCAAAGTTATTGTTATATCTTATTGCCACAATTGACCCAACTCGAGATGGAAGATGTCGACCAAAAGTCATAAAATTTCACAAAACAGTTTCTCAGAGACCCAACCTACCTTCCGAATTTCGTTTTCTAGCAGCCCTATTTCTAGCGGTAAAAACAGCATATTCACAAATGAGGAATGAGCATAGCATGAGTGTGGAAAATGAGCATATGTCCACTGACAGGTGTTCATTTTTTCGTTTATATCGTAATGAGCGAAATACCTTAGCCAACATCCTGGTATATATGAAAATAGAAAAACGTTTCCACCATGTTTAGCATTCAATGAAGCAGGAAACGCCTTTTGAAGGTTATCATTGAAGATTTTACCTCTGACTTCACTCATTGACTTCACTCTTACAACGCGACGACGGTATTACTCGTGTTCTGACAAACACGAACTGATGATGTTCAAAGGATTCCACACGCAGGGGTTCACCCACATGCAAACAAAACCTTTTTTGTTCGCAACATGAGGTAAATAAGCAGATGTGATCAGTGAAATTGCCTGCAGGTTCTAAGATCCGGTATCAAAGATCAAACGCCCAGAAGGAAAAGCCGATACACCGTTCACGGAAAAACAATAACTTAGAAAGAGCCAGCTGGATAGAAGACAACACCACCTCCTCACTCCAACGTTGTAACGCAGTCATGAAGCCAGGGCTTACAGATACATCATACAGGACTGGGAACAACGGACAAACTAACATACACTACTGGACTACAAAAGCCAAAGCCTTTACGCCCGTGGACGTCAAAACGCTGGAAAATGTACTATATATTAAGAGGATACCAAATGAAGATTCAGCACACAAAAAAATCGCCACTTCAAAATAATTATCTTTTTCCGCAGAAGCCGGAACATCTCAAGGACCCACAGCAACCGCTACTCCGGAAGTCACCACTGATGCAGTCACTACTGGATCAGTTACAGGTGATGTCAGTAACAAAGCTACTACTGGGCAATCTACAACTGACACCACCACTGTAACTGCTGCCGGACCAATGACGACCATCGGCAGCACGACAGCCAAAACTGGATCAGATTCCAATTCTGAAGGTACTACTGGAACAATCACAACTGAAGCCACTCCCACAACTTCTAATGCAGTTTTCACTTCAGCTAATACTGTACCTACAAGTCCAGCTAGCATTGCTACAACCAGTGGAACAGTTACAACGTATTCGACTGCTGCAACTACCACTACAACTGCCGGTGGAGCAGTTACGACTTTTGCGACTACTGCAGCTACCACTGGACTAGTTACAACTGACGCCACAGTTGCAGCTACCACCGGGACAGTTACATCTGATGGCATAACTGTAGTTACTACTGCACCTACCACTGTAGTTACCACTGGACCAGCCACAATTGAACAATCAACTGCAGGTACCACTGCAGCTACCACTGGACCAGTCGCAACTGATGCGACCATTCTGACTACCACAGAATCAATTACAACTGCGATGTCTGATGCAGATACCACTGGACCGTTTACAACTGATGCGATTTCTGAAGCTACAGTCGGATCATTTACAACTGTCGCCACTACTGTAGCTACTGCCGAATCATTTACAACTGATACCTTTACTGCAACTACAGCTGGACTAGCAACAACTGATGCGACCACTATAACTGCCACTGGACCAGTTACAAGTGATGCAAGTACTGCAGCCACTACTGAGCTAGTTACAACTGCAACTTTTACTGCAGGCACCACTGAACCATTTACAACTGATGCTACTGCTGCAGATACTGCCGGATCATTTACAACTGACACCACTACTGCAGCTACTGCCGAAATATTTACAACTGGTACCACTACTGCATCCAACATAGTACCAGTTATAACTGATGCGACGACAGTTAAAACTGGATCAGATGTCAATACTGAAGGTACTACTGGACCAATTACAATTGACCCTACTTCTGCGACCTCTACTATACCCACCACTGCAGCTACCACTGGACCAGTTGCAACTGATGCAACCACTACGCCTACCAGTGAGCCGGAAACAACTCATACCACCACTGCAGTTTCAACAGGATCTTCATTTGATGGATCAGGATCAGGATCTACAGTTGATGCCACTACTGCAATGAACAGTCTAGTTACCACTGCAGCTGCCACTGGACCAGTTACAACGGATGCCGCCACTACAGCTACCATTGCAGCTTCTACTGCACTAGTGACAGCTGATTCATCTACTGCAGCAACCTCTGCTACTACCACTGCAGCTACCAATGAACCAGTTACATCTGATGCCACTACTGCAGCTACTACTGCACAATTTGCAACTGATTCCGCTACTGCAGTTACCACTGAACCAGTTACAACTGATGGTACTACTACAGCTACCACTGGACCAGTTACATCTGATGCTTCAACTGTAGTTGCTACTGCTGCTGTTACTGTAGTTACCGCAGATGTCGTTACCACGGATGTCACCACTGCAGCTACGACTAGACCAGTTACGACTGTTGCGACTATCACTGGACCAGTTACAACTGCAATTTCCGCTGCAGGCACCACCAGACAATTGACAACTGATGCCACTACTGCGACTACTGCCGGATCATTTACAACTGATACCACTACTGCAGCCACCACTGGACCATTTGCAACTGATGCGACCACTGCATCAGCCACAGTGGTCACAACTGATGCGACTACACCTACCAGTGGGTCGGTTGGAACTGATGCCAGCACTGGAACTATAGCAGGATCTTCTACAGTTGATGCCACTACTGTAACGATAACGACCAGTGTAGGTACCACTGCAGCTACCGGCGGACCAGTTACAACGGATGCCGCCACTGATGCTTCTACTGGAACAGGTACCTACAGAACATGACATTTCGGGGGTTACATGGGACCTAATTTTTCTCTGGTTAAAACAGTGGTTACCTTTGGTTTTATGCAAGTGAAGCAGGTCACAGCATAAAGTGTATTTTTAGTGAAGGGAACACCTTTGCAAATTTTAATGGAAGACCTAAGCCTCTCCGCTCATGTCATCATCTCTTTGGTTTCATAATGGCAGATCTGCTAGGTTCTGCTAGATTCTTCATCTGAGCTGTAAAGGTGATGCGTTAAACAGGCGTCTCAATGCTCTCTCATGCAACTAGCCCCGGTCTCCCCTACACCTCTTTACGTTTGATTTACATATTATGAAATTTGATTTAAAAAAGGTGAAGTTCAATTGAAAGAGAACTAAGACTGGATTCAGAAAGGCTGTACGTAGCTAAACAAAGTGAATTTGGGCTAGATCGCTGGTGGACATAAAAGGAGTATTGTGCACACTATAAAAGGATGCACAACTATTTTTGGAATATAATTGGGAGTAGGTATTTTTGTGACTAAGATTCGCGATCATTTCGCGATGTAGACTCAGTGTTTTTCTTTCACAGATTCAAACAGTAACAAATGTGCACAATTCAGTAGCACATGAACAATATCACCTTCAAACATTGTTCAACATCTGCAAGATGTGCATAAACCAAATCAGGCTAAACATAAACGAAACAGTTACAACTTACTCCCCGGACAGAGGAAGAGTTGAAATGTTGTGTTATAAGGACTTATTTCTGTGTTCATCTGTCTTACCACAATCCAAAGAATGAGCATACCAAGTTTCAAGGTCATTGGCACACGCGTATTGAAAAAAAACGAGCTGAAATTTGCAGTCTCGTTTTTTTCGGACACCCGGTATATAGGGATACTTTGAGTATTTTTCTTAGATAAGTTTTAATTGAAGAGGCTTTAAGGTAAATTTAACACTATCAAATAAGAGAATGTACACGAAACATCAACGAAAAAAACACATCATAAACAATGAATGAAGGGAATATTTGAGGAAATTCGAATTATCCATGGAAAGCAAAGTCGTTTCATCGTCACCTTACCCACAATACAGTAGTAGGTTTCCCAAAGCTTTTGGCTGGCGGAATTATATGAAATGGAAAAAACGGTTGGTGCCTAGCACCATATTCCGAACTACTTGGAAAAGGAACGGAAGATGTCAATAATAGTATGATCTTTCAGGTTTTATTTCCCGTACACACAAAAAGCGCCGCATATCTTACAAAACTGAGAAGGAGAATATTAGACACCAGCGCGACGCAGCAACATAAAAGCTTGTAAGCCTCTTCGTTGTGGCACGATAACAGGTTTTGTTTGTAGATCGTGCGGTTTATTTTTAGCAAAACAACAAGCGCTCGTAGGTTTCTTTTAGCACAAAGATGGCGCAGATGGACCGAAAGTCCCTCGCGTATACCGTTAAACTCTGGCAAAGACTTAGTTGCTCCGTCAGCTTTCTTTTCGGGAAAAGTTAGTTCCAGGCATATGAAGGATGTTGTACGTATGTATGTACTTTCCTGTTCATTAGGGTGATCGCTTTTCCCAACTTTTATCGGATACGCGATTACCGTTGTTCTGTCGATGTGTCTTTGGGACTGATTAGAGTTTGGATGCTAATTCATATTTTTTGCAATTTCGAGATAGCGCCACTCAAAAGGTGCCGCAAAAATAGAAAAGACGGCATTTGGTAGCCAAGCAACCGGTAATTGTATGCTTTGATTGGATCGGTATCGTCAATTGATATGTTATGCTTGGGTTTGAGTTTGATCAGTAACCTCCTACAAGGTGTTGGGGTCAAGAGGTTACAACCCTCTTTTTGCCAACAACTCCTGATAGACTAAATGTAAAGACGTGAAAATGGTACCAAAACATTTGTCTCGTCAAGAAGCAACGAGTCATATGCTGCATGAGTTTCTTAGGTAACCATTGCCCCTGATATAAAGTCAATGTTTGGAATTGACCTAACCGAGTTAAATTGATATGCTCCGCATTGCCTTGACGAAAAAACACGGTAGTGTCAAAATTAAAGTCTAATATGTCCACTAAAAAAATAAGCATTTTGGTCGGATTTTATTCAGATATACTGACTTTTGTGACGTCACTAAATCCCGATTTGGGCCGAAAAGTGTTAAATGTTCGAAAATTCGTCAAAAATCCAATTTTAAAGTTTAACGGAAAAAATTGACAAAAGAAGTTGAATGACGATTTCTACAAAATGTGTATGTAGGATATAGGAAAAGTTTGAATTTTCACTTTCAAAATATCACAAAATCTGTTTTGATGAACAATGCCCGCAAAATAAGAATAAAAATGAATATGACAGTGAAAACGAAAAAACTATGTGAGACAACTAAGTGTGGATTATCCCCGAACCACATTCAATAGCAATATCTTTATTTTTGACCGAGCAATGAGTCGGTAGGTGGTGAAACTGACGACGTTATTTTCTTACTTGCGATTTTTTGGACTTTTAGACCACTTACGAAAAAATAAATGACACCACTAGATGTCGGAACAAATTCTGATTCAGAAACAAGTCTTTTATTAAAAAATACTTATTTCAAAATTTGACCTTATTTGAACTGACCTTGACCTAAGATTGTTACAACCTTCACTTAAAACGCGCCCCGATGGGCTATTCCGACCCCTGAACCGACTGAACTAGTTTACTGCTGAGCATATGTGGGTACCAGGGGCGGCGCTGGGCTCTTAAAAGTACGTAGGCAAGGCAGCATTGGCATAAAACATCCAAGCACTCGTATTGCCATGTTTACACCAGCAATATATGTGGTGTTCTGCGTTGCCCGTCTCAATCATCCCGTGAAAAGCTTCCACCACCGACGCTAGCTCTCGGCCAATCACCGGCGCCGCAGGGCACTATTTTAGCCCAGAATAGCCCGGCTCCACCAATCAGAACGCGCCCCGGGCTTATTTGAGCAAAAGAGCCCAGCGACCAATCAGCGAGCGAGTTTTCAATTTAGCCCGACAGCCAATCAGCGACGTCGGCAAATGCTACCAACTTCCCTGTACAGAAACCTTCAACGTGAAGTGCTCAGCGACCAATGACGGTCGCCCGCTGGGCACATTCGGCTAGGTGTCGGCTTGGCGCCAATCACCGCTCGAGTTGGGCTGTTTTGTCGAACACCGCCGCAAGAAGTACTCAGAAAGTGCTCATGGACCAATGAATACCGTCCGCCGGGCACTTTCGGCTCGGCTCGCGCGCCAACCAATCAGCGCTCGAGTTGGGCTATTTTGTGCCTTGCGGGACAGCCTAACACCGCCGCCGACGACGTCGGCTGCCGGAGCGGCGGCCCAGAAACCTTTGCGCCTCAGCTCACCACTGTGACGTCACTTGTGCCATTCATCGCTTTGGGCGTTTCTGGAGCGGGCCAAAGCGGGCCAAAGGGTGGCGCTACCGCATGTTATGTCGGAGGTGACACGGGTGTCGGCCGTGTGGGGGGCATGGGAGCGGCCGCATGTTATGTCGGGGGAGGGGCACGGGAGTGGGTCGTATGTTAAGTCGGGAGGGGGGGGGGGGGCACGCGAGTCGGCCGTATGTTGTGTCGGGGAAGGGCACGGGAGTCGGTCGTATGTTATGTCGGGAGGACAAGGGAGTCGGTCATATGCTATGTCGGGGGAGGGGGGGGGGTGGCACGGGAGTCGGCCGTATGTTATGTCGGGGGGGGGGAGCTGTTACGGGAGTCGGCCGTATGGGGGCATGGGGGTCGGCCGTGTGCTATGTTGGGGTGGGGGTGTAGCACGGAAACGGAAGTCGGCGGTATGTTAAAACGGGGAGGGGAGCACGGGAGCCGGCCGGTTGTTAGGTCTGGTGGGGGAGGGGACAGGGGAGTCGGCCGTATGCTTTGTCGGGGGCACGGACATCGGTCGTATGCTATGGCGGGGGAGGGGGTCACGGGATTCGGCCGTATGTTTCGCTCGCTTATGAGTTGGTAGTTTATGTAAAACTTCTTTCTTTGCATAATACAAGCTCTTAAGTTTTCCTACTATATACAAAATGTGTCAATTTTGTGCCGATTTTGGCCGGTATGTGAGCAGATCAGGCACGTAGTCAGGATTTCGTTTAGGGAGCGGATTAGGAACGACACATTTTTAGCTACCGGGCGTTGAGTGTGCAGTGTGAAATAGGTATTTTAAACTTGATTCATTCTACGAAAGAAATATGGTGGCAAACGATGCACGAAGGCGAGAGGAGCTCAAATCTGGAAAGAAATATATCATGGGGGGAGGGCTTGAATTTGTATCACGATGACTTCAAAGTTTCGCGTTTCGCTGCCCCCTCCCCCCTCCCCTCCACACACACACACACATGTTTGTTGTTACGCCAATCAATGTACATACCTTCCCCCACTATGTTGTTGCATCTTCTTAAATATCAATGTTTATCGCTCACTGCCGGGGTTGTTTCTCGCCGCCCAGTAGTGACTCATTTTGTTCATATATGGTGCTTCCACATGTTGGACCATATATAGTTTTCCTTTTATTGGTGACTCCACAGCTAATTGTGTGAACTCTCAGCGGTGAGGTAACCTCAGGTGACCTCGCCGCGTGACCTGCGACCAGCTGAGGACTCAAGCCGAATGCGCACGCTGGAGGTAAATTTATCCCCCCCCCCCCGCATTATCTCCCGAACCAATATTTCTAGCGTGACACGGAAAGCGGCAATCAAAAACTCTCAATGAGAAACTGGCAGTGCGTGGGATAAAGACTTAACAGCAATATACCTAACGCTTTAAATGCACTGGCGAATTTTGAACGGCAGTTACGGGAGGTTAAGGACAGGAGGGAGAGGGATAAATCCTACAACTTTAAACCAATTTGAGAAACCTCATGAGATTTAGCTTGCCTAGCCTCATTAGACGGTTTGAGACACTCTTTCCTAGGGTAAAGGCCGCTTAGTTTTCCTTTTCATTAGGGGTTATATTAATTTTCGCCGGTTTCAGGTGGGTTGGGTCATGGGTGAGTTTTGTTTGTCCCTGCCGCCCTCTTTAGATCCACTAGTGTTTAAGGGTATAACTTGTTTGCCAGATTGCCGGGTTGACCTGCCAAATTGACGTTGTCCCCGCAGTCATTGGCCTCGGATGCATTCCAGGTCTCAGTTGACTTCTATTCTCAGTTAAAAATGCCAACAGTTTATCCCAGGTCATCCCAGGTTTATCCCAGGTTAAGTCAGTGACCTCGGTTGATCTGTAAAAGGTGACCTCACATCGGCCCATTATTGCAAAAATGAATTAAATTTGAAATGAACGTTTCCAAATTACCCTAGTAAGCAATGGAGGTCAAAAACGTCACGAGGGGTCATCAGAGGTCAGCTTTCTCCAGGGGCGCGGGAATTACTTTCAAGATGGGGGGGGAACTTATTGGTAGACCCAAAGTAAGAAATGATGCCCTACTTTCGCCAGTGTAGGGGACGGGTGCCACCCCCTCGATTTTTCGGCAACAACTCGCGTAGATATCAACGGATCGCGACGAAATATTTGGTACCTTACTATTGGCAAATTTTACATCTATCTTCAAAATTTTGAAACCGTGACCCTCACAACCTGTGACATTTTTCTCAAAGTTATGTCAAGCGCAAATGGCGTTACGTGGCATATCGATGCTTACAACTTGCATGCGTCTTGATTTTGTTTTTGTTCAGGAGTATGCTAACAGGCGTTGCTATGTGACCTTTACGGTTTCCAATGAGGTCATGACCCTCAGAGGTGAGCTAAGGTCACTTAATTCTGATGACCTCAGATGATGTGTTCTTATTGCCAGTGTCTCTAGGGTATTTTAACCCGCGCCCCGCTGTAGTCTCCAGCCGGACGCACCCCGCTGGGGGGTAAATTCTACCCCCCTCCCCCTGGTATCTCTCGAACCAAGTGTCGCAGCGGGACGCACAAAGCGCCTACCGAAAGCGCTCGAGAAAATAACACTAAAGCACACTTAAAATGTTCTTAACAAGGTCAAATATCAGGTCAAGGTCAGGTCAAAAGGTCAAAACATCTGTTTTTTATTTATTAGCTGCAGAGACCAGACTATCGACAGCAGCAAGTCCAAACTCAGCCAAAATACTTCCAAGTATTAGAGGAAGGCACTG
>JARFNZ010139564.1:0-10604 GCA_031763405.1 Balanus nubilus
GTGTGTGTGAATGATCGTGTACCTTGACTACAGCCGTAAGTGGGCTCTGGCCTGTGGTTGTTTGGAAGCTAATAAATGAATAAAATAAATAAACATGTATACCAAACTTGAAGTCGATATCAACAAAAAATACTTTTCAAAGACCTTCAGAGGCTAAAAACGGACACTTTTCAGGAACTTCCTACGAATTCCGATGATTTTCGTTTGTTTTTCGTTCGATTTTCGTTTGATTTTCGTTCAGTTGTCTCTGATTCTGATGGAAAACAATGTAATAGAGTCATGTTGCGCTCTCTTGAAGAAAACTTGTTCTAAAACCATGTATTACGCGTCCAGTGACCAAATCACTACTTTGACATTTTTGACCTCGTGACCTCGGATGACCTTGACCTGACCCATGGCCACCAAGAGCTTAGAATACTTCTTGGAAGTGCCACGGATACGATTCATATGCCCATTTATAGTTAGCTTTCGCGTTTAATATCGTTATTTCGCATGGCAATCTCACCAACCCAAAACGGTCAACAATTTGACGTTGCCCTGACTTGTGACGTCATCGGTGACACCCAGGTCGACAACATTGATTAATTATTTTGTACCTGATTAATTTTGCATAGCTATTGAACGCCGTTTCTGCTGTTTGTTTCTTTTTTAATTGACCCAGTAGTTTCGGAGATCACTGGGGAGCAATAGAATACCCCTCCCCCGCCAATACCTAAGTCGTTTCATGGATGCCCCTAGTAAGTCTCGGATTAATAAATAAAACATCGGCATGCAAGGGAATTGTTTTGTTTTTTTAATATATGACAAACCAACAGCCATGCCATTGCGAGTGGTGGCCACTGGCTTCTCCAGTTAATGTTCGCAGTCAATACGAGAAACCGAGCATAACCACGACATCAGCAAAGTCTGGGTCGATCCTTTCATGTTAAGCGATTCAGCATTTGAATTACGCCAAACATGTTAATTCTGGGTTATCCCGTAATTAAAAACAACTGAACACCGAGTACCCTGGTGGTCACATTTGAGGCCCGAGCGTAACTCCCCACTGTTCCGTTGCTGATTAGGCTGACGGATTTCACGATAAAACGGTTACACCCTGGATAGTCTATTACCGTCTTTCTGGGATTAGGTAAATGTAGATGCATTATTACTCGGCCGTCGACTGTCTCCAGTACTCTGTACCCTCGCCGCCCACCACTCTCAATCTCACTGGCAAACTGCTGGCAATCACCGTCAATGAGGCAGGCCGACATATCCAGATCACACCAGAGTTATCGCCTCCGGGTCATTAGACCTGACCGGCCGCCCGCCGAGCCGGCGCCGCCTGCATCTGCTGGCAACCATCGTAAAACGCACATGTGTGCACCGCCCAGCCTGGGAAGACCCTATTCGGGAGCAATCGGCCGTCCTGTCGTCTGGAACGGCCCTCGCCGGCCCCATCGGCACACAGGCCGATTCAACGGGAGGAGCGGTACCATCAGCACACACCGGCTTGTGCCCCCTGTTTATAGCGTCCCGTTCAGCTGCGAACGGCCTGGTCATAAACGGTCCGGCGCCTCTCCGCCGCGTCTCTGTGCGTGCCCTGGGTCCGCACGGCCCGTTCTCCTCCCCCCCCCCCTCCCCTCTCCCTCCCCCGGTCTCACGCGGACCCAACACGTCTCATGGTCGTTCGCAGAGCACGGCACCCGCCATAAAATCGCAGCCGACTGAGAGGCCCTTTTTGTGCGGGTTCGCCGCGCCGAATTTAGTCTCCGCCGCGTCTCGGAAGCACCCGCCGTCGCGTCGGAGCCGACGCACCTCGTAAACTGGCGTCGGTCGGTCCGGGGCGGCTACACTGATGACGGGATCGCTCTGAGTTTGGGGAATCGTCAGTTGGTGATGTGATCTCGGGGAAATGTTATCAGTTAGCTGTTCCTCTATCGTTTACCTACCTGGGGCAGTCGAGTGCGCAATGCAATACTCGTGCATTGCGCTTGGGATTTCATCGATCTTAGATCGTCCGGGTGGATAGTGAAAAACTCGCGCATCCCAAAACAACACGTAATCGTAAGCGAGAACTGACCATGGCTCACATGAACCGCCCACCACTCCAACAACACTGACTCACGACTGTTGATTACTTCCACTGACCGTGGGGGCAGCCGCCGCGCCGGCGCAGCTTTCCCAGTTGCTGGAACTGGGCTCCGTTCGGGGAAGCGAGTTATCTCAGCCGGGCTGCAGGCGGTGCTTTGTTGACCGAGCTGGTGGCTGTCGTCTGCCGGCCATTAACGCGAAATGCCGTCATCTTAGGGCGACGGCACGATATGCGGTCACTGGCCCGTGGTCCGTCTGTGGTCCATTTGTGCTCCGTCTGATGTCCGGTCCGTCTGTGGTCCGTTTGAGGTCCGGTCCGTCTGTGGTTCGTCTGTGGTCCGGTCCATCTGATCTTTGGTTCTGCTGTGGTCCGTTTATGGTCCGTCTGTGATCCGTCAGTGGTCCGGTCCGTCTGTGGTCCGTCAGTGGTCCGGTCCGTCTGTGGTCCGTCTGTGGTCCGTCTGTGGTCCGTCTGTGGTCCGTCTGTGGTCCGTCTGTGGTCCGTCTGTGGTCCTCAGAGAGACACAGCTCCAGGACGAGACGTGGGATTCGGTGAGAAGTTTGCTGCGAATGTGTAGCATTTTTAACAGCGCAAATAAATGATAGTGATTGGTTTATCAGTTATCGGGATGACTGCATATTTACATTTTCGGGCCATGCAAAACATCAAGTCGGTGTCTGCGGAGATATCGCGTCGCTGTCAGTGATCCGTTCGGATAACTGCTACATGATGACTTCCTGGTCAGGGAATTTCTTCAGAATCAGAAACGGTTCCATTTGGGGAAAACTAAATATGCACTAGAGGCTAGATCGAGTTGCTACTCGAGAACATGGTCCCATATAGCATAGGCTTAAGATTAATTATAATGATGTGAGTTTGATAACAATATCGGTGATAAACAGTATTCTCTTCACTTCTTCAATGGACTACGTTAGCCATGAAAAAGTAATGATATCAACAATTTTCGCAGGCATTACTGGCGGATCCAGCAAGGCGTTTTCAGACAGTCAGGGGCAACATCCCACAAAAGTTTCACAAAATTCAAGAATCCATCGAATTGCGCTTCCTTATGCATTGCTAAACGTTTTAAAACTACCGTTTCTTGTAAAAGTTGCTTAGATTTCAGGTGGTTTCAGGTTCAGGTGGTTTGGGAGGGGACATTGCCCCCAATGCCCCCCCCCCCCCGGATCTGCCAGTGGCAAGTATGATGGTTTTAAGCAAGTTATTAGTACTTCTTCGATTCGAGTCGTCCCATAGTGGAAACGGAATATTTTAAATAAGTTAAACATCTTAAGTTGATATTTATACCTGTCATTTAAGTTGATTCGATCCTTTAGTACGTTATGAGGTTTACCTTTGTCATTGTTTTTGGGTGCAAGAGTGCCCGAGTCGAAGATTGTCCAAACCGTGGCTCTCAAAGTACCTACGTATCTGGAGTCTTATATAACCCGCCATTGATTGGGTGTCTCAGCCGAATACCATTGACAAGTGTCCCCCCTAAATTATCTCAGGATCCAATGATCGCAGCGAGACGCACGAGACGGCATTCGAAAACTCTCTTCAAGATGTATTTAAAGCATATTCGAAATTTCTCAATTGAGTTCACGTGTTGGGTTAAGTTCAGGTCATAGGTCAAATTCGGTTGTTTTCACGTTGCCGCCCGTGGAGACAGCACAATGCGTAGCTCTGAGCCCAAAATGCGCCAAAGCACTCTGAAATGTTGGTTGAAGGTACTACATGAATATAGTCCTCATACTATAAAGTACGGGTCAAGGATAAGGTCAGGTCACAAAAGGCCAAAATACCCAAAAGCTATACATGGGTCGTTTGACACATGTGTTATGGGTCGCTTTAGACGTAGAACTCGATGGTGAATTCTGTTCTGTCATCTGAAGTTAATTGAGTGAAGGTTATAACTAGGTCAAGTCAAGGTCAGGTGAAATAAGGTTATATATTGACATATTTGTTAATACAAAACATATTTTTGAATCAGACTTCGCTCAGAAATCCAGTGGTGTCATTAATTTGTTCGTAAGTGGTCTAAGAATCCCAAAAATCGCCATACAAATTATTTAATCAGTCTCCCTCATATTGGGTTATCACTCAGTCAAAAATAAACATGTTGTTTTAGATTTTGGCGTGGAGATAGTTCATACCTAGTTCTCTTACATATGGGCAATTCCAGGACAAATCACCAAGGCAAGGGTGAATTTGTATACCACACCCTCTCAGATTTCGTTTTAAATTGGTTTACATGGTTATCCTGGGCGCTGATTTCGATTTTGAAAGTTGTATTGTCATCAGATCACGGGATCGTGAGAAACAGGTGTGCGAAAATTCTGGTCAAGGTCGAACATCGAATTACGTTTGTCATTTTATCTCCAGGATGAAAATAGATATCGGGACAAAGCTATGCATCATTAGAGAGCACAAGAGTCAAGGAATATGATGGAATACAAATTTACACCCTAAAATAATTTTTCCTCATTTTGCACTAATGACAGATTGAAAAAAGTTCAAAATTTTGCAACTTTTGCCAGCTTCGATTTTTCCCAATTTTCACCAAAGTTTGCCAATTTAGTTGGTAGCATGTATGCAAAATTTCACGCCGAAACGAAAACTCCTTGGGCTCAACAAGGGTCATACGTCATGATCCCCTCTGCCCAGCCAGTATACGAATTTCGGTATCTCGACAAATTCAAGCAATATTGGTATTATTTGAAAGCGCTTGTCCTATCGAATACACTGGTACTATTTACAAATCGAATATATCTAAATGATAATAATACAGTCAATAAAAAAGCAGAAAATGGCATGAACACACCGTTTTTATGAACATTCAATGCCACAGGATTTCGCACCACCTGTCAAGACTGTGCATCTGCCATCGTCCATGCAACCACCTAACTATTTGTATGGCCAGTATCAAATTGTTCATAGCGATTATTAATTTTCAAAATTAGAAAGACATACAGCAACCTTCACGCGAAAATGGCGGCCTTCGTTTAAACGAAAAAAAAACTCGCCCGACCTGACAATGCTCGCTGCGTCCGGAGCGGTCAGAGTATGTGACCTGTTTCGGGTAGACCAATCAGAGGACAGGTGTTGTGCTCTTGGCCTTGGCAGCAGGATTGACAGTGGGATGGTAAAAACGTTTTTTTGCCACTGGTTTTAACCGGTTAAAACCAGCTGGCAAAGTCATGGTGGCAAAAATAGCAAAAACGACAAACATTCAAATGAACTGAACCGATATTTTGTGTAATACATAGATCACTTCCAGTATTCTGAGGCACATCTCGGCCTACTTAAGTAAGATTAACTTTTTTGCCCAGTTAAAATCAAATTCATAGTGTTTCCCCTATTCACCTCACATATTCATTTTGCACCTCGTTCCTCACCTTGGTGGTGGAATGTGGAAGTGCCCGTGTTTGTGGCGCAACTCACTCACCCATATGTGTTTGAATGTTACTTGAGCGCCGATAAATATCATTCTTGTGCTGCTCTGCTAGTGCTATCTTCCCATCGTCCTGGGCGCCCGCTAATCTTTAATATCTTGGCATTTTCTGCTAATGTCTCACTTGTTTCGTGACTGAAAAAAATGTATCCCATTGGACTACAACTGTGACAGACATGAGCGAAAAATACCTTGCTTAACCAGCGCTGCCATTTGATCGAATATGTCAGTAACTCTACTAACCAACATGGTGCTCTAAAGAAGGACACCACATTCTAAGAAAGTAACACTTTGAAGTCATATGTCATAATTGTTTGAGGTGTTTCCATGCCCTTTGTTATGAATAGTTTTAATGTAATGCACCTATATTTCTCACAGCCAGCTCTGTTACGGTCAAGCAGCACTTATGGTCATTCACAGGCTTAAGAAAATAAGTTGAGCTGCTAGGCGAATGCAGTCTGGTTAATGAAATAACTACAGCCCCAAACTATTACCTTGTTTTTGGTATTGTACTTCAAATAGGGGAACAGCTTAGAAATATTCGCTTAATGAAGCATGAACATGTAGTTCAGTATTTTCTTTTCTTAATTTCTACCGGTTTAACCCGGCTTAAATCGACAAATGCAAAAATACACTTTTTGCCGGCGAAAATTTCAACTGTGCCTGGTAGCCAGCGCCCACGCCCCGGAAGGATAGTCTTCATTTTGCCATGAGATCCTAGGGATTCTGGATCGTTTTCAGAGGCTATGTTAATGGATACGGTATATCCTGGATCGTGCCCGGAAACTCTTACTGGATCCTATGGCCCTGGGTCGTGGTGTTTCTATATTTTGTGCTGCATTTTGTGAGTCTTGGTTCATTTAATTATGAAATAAGTTGGTGTGTGATATTCAGGATAGCGTTTTTTTTCTTTGGAAGGGCTGCCGTAGAATCTTGCAGATTTTTTATGATTATGTGGACAAGCCAACAAAGCAACAAAGATTACCTAACAAGTAACAACATAACAACTGCAGCCACTAGTTATCTATGCTTTCAATTTATTCCATTAGAGTGCAAGGTTTACTACATTGTATTTGAGTTTACCTTGTAATACTTTATTCAAGTAAGTGTATGAGGTATGAATAGCAGACAATCAGACAGAAAAATGGATTAACATTGGATTAAAAAGGAAACTGATAGTTTGTAGCCATGTGGTTTCTTTGATACTTTATTCTTCAAAATGCATTCAACGTGAAAACTGTTCACAATTTAAGCTAAGAAACAATACCTTGAACATCATGATGTCGATGTTCCAGGTCCTGGGTTTTTGTTGCTGATCCCGCGGATCCTGGATCCTAAAAATTGTCCGTGGGATATAGTATGTGTCCTGGATCTTGCCAAAATAATTTGTTGCGAATCTTGTGGATCTTGGATCTTTTGGGAAAAAATATCGGATTTGCGGATCGTGGATCTATAAGGCAAACTTTGTGGGTGGATCCTGTGAGTGTGGATCTTCAAGCTATTGGGAAAACATTGTCGTTGGATCCCATGGCTCCTGGACCCTGCAAATGTATCCTTCCACGGGCTCCTGTGGGTCTTGAATCCTATTTTTGTCGCGGCACATGTCTGCTTGTTAGTTTATTTACTTGTTATATTATGTGTACTGAAACAAATATATGACATACTTATACCATTTCAAGACATTTTGATAGAAGTTAAGGTCTTAAGTGTATTATATATGATAGGTGCTTTCCAATGACAACCACATTGCTTACCTTTGTAGAGATACCGAAATCCGTATACTCGCTGGGCTGATGGAATCCTGAAATATGACCCTTGTTGACCCCCAAGGAGTTTCCGTTTTGGCGCAAAATTTTTCGTACATGCTACCAACTAAATTGGCAACTTTTGGTGAAAATTTGAAAAAATCGAAGCAGGCAAAAATGGCAAAATTTTGAACTTTTTTCAAGGTCATTAGTACAAAATGCAAAATTTGATCTTAGGATGCATTTTTGTATTCCACCATATTCCTTGACTCTTGTGCTCTCTAATGATGTATAACTTTGCCCCGATATTTGGTCTTATCTTGGAGATAAAATTACAAACGTAATTTGATGTTTGACCTTGACCAGAATATTCCCACACCTGTATCTCGAGATCCTGTGATCTGACGACAATATTAATTTCAAAATCGAAATCAGCGCTAAGGATAACCCTATAAACAAACTTAAAGCGAAATCGGGGAAAGTGTGGTTACCATGCCTTGGTGATTTGTCCTAGATAAGCTCGTTTTAGGGAAGGTTGTGTCAAGATCAGGTCAAGGTCAGCCAGAAGAGACAAAAAGGTCAACATTTGAAATGGATAAGTTTTCATGAAAGAGACGTGTTTCTTGATCAGCTTCGCCTCAGAAATAAAAAAATAATAATTCCTGTTTTCCAAGTTATCTACGTAGGTATACCCCCCAAAAAACACAATAACGAAACGCATCAGCTTCAATTGTTATTATTCAGCCAGAAATAAATACATTGCAATACAATTTGGTTTAGGAATTTTTCATAGCATATTGTCTAACATATATTACGCTATTGAATTTTCATGTGTATATGGTACGTTTTCAATCATATACTACCATCTTCAAAACTTGGATTTGAGGACATTTAAAAAATGATTTGTTTTATTGGTTGGGCCATTTTTAAATGAGGCAGTTATTTTGTAGAACTCGTCACTTCACGTTTCTAAACGTTTCATATGCATTTTTAAAAACAATTTTGGACAAATGTGTTCTATGTTCAAATATTTAACACTTTTGCTCGAAAGTCGCGTGTAGTGACATCAATAAAATTGCTATATCTAAAAGAATCGACTAAACCGGCTTGTGTTTTTTTAGACGATGTATGAGTGATGTATGAGAATGTACGGACAGTTTCATGTCGATAGCACAATTCGTTTTTTAGATATAGCGAATATTCGATAGGCTGCACTATTTACCCATCTCCCAGTCAATGGCGGAACATTTTCCCATTGAAATTGCACTTGAAATGCTATCTCACACAAAAACATATTTTCGCCCAGCTAAGCGCAATATAATAGCCACCATACGCCGTCCGTTTCCAATTTCGCAGCGTGCCTGTCGTGGTACAGCCGCGCAGTCTTCGCCGCAGCGGCGCCAGACTCGTCTCGGACAGAGTGGCGCGGCGGCGGTGGCTCCTCAGTTGGCACGGGAGCCGCGGCGGACACGTCTGGCCGCCGGCCATGGTCTCGTTTCCAGAGCCGGGGGCCAGGTCTGCCAAGCTGGCGGCGCCGCTCGCACCCGTGTCAGCGCCCACAGAAGGAGCGACCGCCGCGCGCATCCGCAGTCCGGCGCCAGAATGGCTCACTAGTTCCGGGAGATGGGGTGGAAATTTTTTGACAGGGGTCAAGTCCGACAAGAAGCAAGGTTTTACGAGAATTAATTTTATGACAGGGGTAGGTATACATGACAAAAATGGTATTTGTACAAAGCACTTTCATTACTTTAGCGGAAGCTATCAACCATCCTTTGTCTCTTTTAGACTACAAAAAAATAGCAGTCTTTTTGTGTTTTATAGATTTTGTCTCGAGTTCACCTTCCATCCCAAATGCAAAGCATGCCGTTGAAAATAAAGGCAAATTACTTTCGTCTTTCATTTACATTCCGACTAATGTATGTTTGCATCAGAAGGTTTCGGTATAAAAACAAAACGTGAATAATGTCAAAAAAGCGTCTATTTAACTTAATACAGGGTGGGCCAGAAAAAGTACCTTCAAGTTTTCCCCGTGCCTTTTAAAAAGCACGTTCGCCATTCATGTTCTTATACGACTGCAATTGAAATGGCAAGACGAATCAACACAAATTTATATTTAATAATATAAAACAAAAAATAATTTTTTTAAATGAGACGTACACTTTAACCAATCCATTCATGAGCCCAGGTGGCCTTTGCCACCTGGTCTCATGAAACTCAGTTTCGAACACCAACAAAGGCATCTCGCCTTAAGAACAAGGCTATCTTGAGCAAACAATGGAGCTTGGTAATTTCAGAACCGGCATGAAGTGAACCGCATGCATATCGCACCGCGCTGGACTAAGAGCTGACAACCAATGGTTAATAGGCATGGCTGTCTCTGTCTTTCAAACCCAGGTAAAAGCCATACGATGTCGACCCAGGCACCGTTTATAAACAGAACAATTTTGCATTTATAGGCATGTATAGGCAGAGTATACAATTATTCCCCCGAATAGTTCCAATAGGTGATCTGCTTGTGGATAGACCTCCTCGCAGGGACGAGCCCATGATTTGGTGGTCGAGATCGCCTTCTAATATCGCCTGATCTCATAATTGTAGGTACGTGAACTAGGCTTCGTATAAGGATACGAATTTAGCGTCGAATAATAATTCGCTTCAAGGTGTGGTATCAGACGAATTAGAGGGCGCTGATCACGAAAATCACACTTATTTTGACCTTTGAGGTCATGTCATCTTCACGGTCAAAATTCAAGGGCAGGGGCGGGATGGTTGAAAACGCCCAGAAGATTAATCAAAACGCAAACAGAATAGCCTCATTCGATTCCTCGGATCCATATCCGCACGCCTCGCTTCTCACGTGTCTTATCGTCTAGACCTCTAAAATAAAATTAAAATGACGGCATGGTTCAAAGCAACCCAAAAGGCGTGCTGCAATCGCACAAATAATGGTCCATCGGATTCCTCGGGTCGATATCTATCTTTGCAGCCCTTCGAGTCTAGTCGAGTGTTTCGTGCTGCTATATATGCCGGCAATTACTTTTATTTTGCCTGTGCGATGCAGCATTGGTAAATGCTTTTTGGAAAAATGTATATCTAGTCAGGAGCCATACCACCGGTTAGATTAGATTCCGCTATTTCAGTTTGCTATTCAGTTCGAGGGGCTTCACTCCCCCCCCCCCCCCACACACACACATACACTGGCGGATCCAGAACGTTGGTTCTGGCGCTGTGGGGGCATCAATCCAAAAAAGTTCCGCGAATTTCAGAAAACTCATCGGATATCGCTTCCTTATGCCTTGCTAGACGTTTTAAAACAAACTTTCCTTAATAA
>JARFNZ010139575.1:0-10602 GCA_031763405.1 Balanus nubilus
CCTGCAAAGTTTGCGGGGGCCGGTCCCGGGTTGGCCCGGATGGGTTAGGGGCGGGGGCCTCGTGCAGCCTCATAGGCGATATAAAAATATTACTGCAAAATATATCATGTCTCTTATAGTTCACATAGCTGACATTTTCAAGGTACTCATGTTGTGCCACTTGTGTTTTTTATTTCGTGTTTAAGGGCACGATTATCGCTTGAGTAGGATCGCTCTACCGCACGATTGCTACATATGTATGTATCTTTATTTGCTGTGAAGTGAACCATATACCAAACCTTGTTACATTCATATTATAATGTGTATCATAATTACCTGAGGCACTTCGGCTAAAATTTACAATTTTATACTACTATCACTTAGTGAATCACTGAAGTCCTTGGGTCCTTTGTGTTCATGGGAAGTCACATGAAGTTTTCTTCCTGTTTCTGGAAAGCATGCCTCGCGACGGGGGAGGGGGTTATCTTGCTAGAAACTTACCAAAGAAAACGTCTTAAATTGACAATCAGTGCCACTATTCCAGTTTTACAATAGAATATTCAACTCCTCGCACCTGTCCCCACCATTGTCCTGTCTTCCTCGCCATTGGCTCAATAGTAGGTCCTCCAGGAGCATTGGCCAAAGTCACCAGTCTATTGTATCGGTTGTTCTGCATTAAATTCAATCAACAGCCTAAGACCATGGTACACCCCTGGGCCCGGAGACCGATCAAGGCCCTAGGCCATACTAAACTTATAAGCCAGGCATGAACACTTCGCCGACTCAGGCTAGTCCTAGCGCCCGATGTGAGATAAGACGGGATCACTGTACCCCGATGCATCCCTTGGCTGCTTCTGACATGTAACATAGCTCCGGAGGGCGTGCTCAACACCTGCTCCCAGTAACCAGGAGGCGCTCCTGGTTCTTGTGGTTCCCGACACCGCCCCCCCCCCCCCCAGTCTGGCCCGTAACGCGATAGTCGCACTTCGCCCCAGGCTGTTCCCCTATGTTGCCGCTATCTGACGCCGTAGATAACCCGCCAGCTGTGGGTTCAGTTCGGCGCTGCTGGCGTGCTACTCTATAGCCCACCGTCGGCACAATTATTGGCGCAGTCTTCTGCGGCCAAACTAACCCTGGAGTTATCGCTTTTTGCAGAACAGCGCTGTTGGAGTTCAATGGAGAGTGACATCAACCCAGCTTATTGGTGGCATAAAACAGCCAGTGTTTTATTTTGTTGAGCTGAATCGACACTGATAGTACAGAAACATGTGAAGTCTGGAGATGTAGTGTTTTTGTATCAAATTCGCAAATGTATCTCTTAAAAAGGTGTCGAAATTATCATGCGAACTTTGAAAAAACTTAGCTAGCAGGGACGGCGCCACAGGGGGAGAGAGGTAGAAGCGGCAATTACCCCTACAGCCACCACCTGAGGCCTTCTCGGTCATGGACGTTGCATGAAAAGAATCGACTTAAAAATATATTTGACCGCATCGCACTCCCCGCTGACGCTCGGGACAGGAAAATATGGCGTGACCCCTCTCTAAGAAAAAGTCGATGCTATGTGCCTGACTGAGGTGGGCCTTTTTGTCCAAGAACCTTTTTCTAAAAACACATTGTCCCTCCAACCGAATATCGGTGGCGCCGGCCCTGTTGGCTAGAGTGAATATCCACAGATATGGTTTTTATCAATGTCATTTTAGCTATGACCAACGTTTGTTTTCTCAGCAATTGAGATAATTCCCCATAAGATAACTCCTCACCTATTGCTCAGCCGATAGTCTATGCATCATGTATTCACTTTATCACTTGTAAGGTAAACCACGATAAAAAAAGCCCGGGCGAAGTTCATTCAGCCACCTCCCTCAGATCTCTGCCCGCATTGGAGTAAGA
Organism: Balanus nubilus; assembly: GCA_031763405.1. Taxonomy (NCBI): domain Eukaryota; kingdom Metazoa; phylum Arthropoda; class Thecostraca; order Balanomorpha; family Balanidae; genus Balanus; species Balanus nubilus. The sequence continues at coordinate 1,870 of JARFNZ010139575.1, forward strand.
ATTACGAAATTTTGTGGGTAGGGAAGGTCCATGGCGAACCCTGTTTTGTGTACCTTCATGACCTTAGGACAATATATTCAAGGTCAAATGAGCTCAGCATTCTGATGTTGTGACTTAGCTCCAGAACTCCGGCTTATCTCGGAAATTATGGTAGCTAGGAAGAAACCGACACAAGCAGTAGAAACCTATTGACCTATTTTTCCTGAATAACGTTTCACCTAATAAAGATGAGGCAATATTTTTGACACTTCGTGTTTCTCTCGTTGAGGTGGTTCAAAAAATACCAGCTTTGACTTTGTTCGATCAATTAAAAAATTTGACTTCAGTTGACAAGGTAACTTTAGTAGGTCAAGTTACATATTGGAGAGGCCTCCTGAAGGAACAAACATATTGGCACCGGTAACACGTCTCTATTTTCATCCTGTAAAGCGTTCTTGACTAAAAGTGCTTCGTGACCTCGGTTGACCTTGGATGACCTTCCATTTCACTGACCACAGCTTGTACCTGGGTCATTTATTAAGAGGCATAAGATAACATGATCATGAGAGATTTGGCAGGCTTGATGCGTAAAGGAAGGATTAGATTTTTCACCATTTAATTATAATGGGGAGGTCACGTGCTTGACCTGACCTCGGATCACAATATACAAAGATATCAACCTGAAACTTCGGACGTACATTTACTAGTATAGTATCTCTGAGATGTGATCCGGGTTTTTGAAGAAAGATAACAAAATACAAATTGTATAGATTCGAAAATATTACTATACTAAAAATATAACTTAAAGAACTATTTTTTTAGCAATACTAACAAGCCATCTAAAAGAGCATTAAAGTTTAATTCATACATAATTTCGCTTATATTTTACTCAAACAATTGCCTCTCACGAGTTAATAACGGTAAAAAAATTGGGTCCCATGCCACCCAAAAACGGTTTTGGACCTGAATATGGGCACCTTCTTTAAAAAAAAAATGGTGTTAGATGTGTAACAACAAGTTTGAAAGACGTCATCATCAAATTTTGATTAAATGTTATTACAGCCCTCCGAATACCCTCCGGTACGGGGGGGGGGGGCTATTCTCCCCTCCCCCTTTAGTAATAGGGTTAATGGCAACTTCTATCAGATGGGCCGAATTTTCAGCATTGGCAGCTGAAGCGTGAGTTAGCGCTATACTGACTAGCCGTGCCATTTCAGTTTATATACAAAATTTAGTGGCAAAAGTTGTATGCGTCTGAATGATTTATACAGTCCGTCCAGTCCGCTGATACTGCAACCTTTCTTTATAGTTAAGCCTTATCCAGGATCATCATGTTAATGGTGGGTGGGTATATCCAAAAAAGGACGCTCCACAAACTTAGTTGATTGAGAAGATAATAATCTAGTTATGGTGGGTAATGGCCATTGATAATGCAGAAACACCGCGACTGACTATCCCAGCCCACCGCCATTATTTACACCTAATCGGCTCGGCAATTCTGAGGATGACCGGGGGTTTTCCACGTTCACGTTCTGCCGAACAATTTGACGTGACCCATCGCCGGAGGGCATTTTTCATCGGTCATGGCGCACTAAATCAGGCGTCACGAGCCTCCTCCTGGCCGAACGGCTCCCTTATCGAATCTGGCGGCCGATCGTCGGCGGGCCAATAGAGGCCGGGGGCGGGTCGGCCCCGTCACAGCCGAGCGTCACAGCCACCAGCGGTCAGACGAGGGGCGCCGATGTCTCTGGAGTGGCCCTCTGACTGGCACCGCTGTCTCCCGACGTCTCCGGATTGTCACCGCCGGCGACAGATTGGCCCGCTCTCGGCGGCGCCGGCCGTTTTTTTTTTTGCCGGCGGCTGCCTCTGCGGTACGACGGCGTGAAATCGCGCCGGCCGCGCCCGTCCATCTCGGTGGTGGCATTCATCAGCTCTGGAGGGGAGTGGCCCGGCTCGCCGCCGCCGCCCGAGCGATATCACACGTTAGAGGATGGTCATTGGTCATGGCATGACCGGCCAAAGTGACCATCAGTCGGCCCTAGTAACGGTGACGTCACTGGGACGTCAGCTGCGGCACCATTTACGTAACGGGTGACGTCAGTGGGGCGCTAGTGAGGAATACGTAACCAGGCCGGTGAAGGGTTCAGAAACAACGCCAAAAGCGAGCCACCACCAGTGAAAATGTCGCTGGATTGTTCAGCAGCTGAATCAGCTATCTTTACGGCCCAGTGTAATTATGCAAGGATTTAAAACTCGTTATCGCTTAAATCCAGCGGGAGTAGAGATTGCACATCGCTTTATTTGGTAGGAACGCGGATCTGCACCACATATTTCATTTATAAGAAATCTCTAGCCATTTCGAATGCGGTTGCGCTGGCTTCTGTGACTGATGTGGAGTTTTAAGCGGTGCAGTGAGGCGAATCTGCGCCGGAAGGAGCAAAAACTGCAAAAATACTCAGCAGCGACGAAAGGCCAGTGGACAAACTTGTTCTTCCAAAATATCAGAAAGGCACCATTTCAGTAGTGCTTCCACGAAGTTTCAGTGGATGCTTCCGGTATCACCACAATGAAACTCGCCCTCTTCTCATCAACAAACCTTCTTTTAAAACAAAAAGTTCTCGGAGCCCAGAGTATCATGTTTCAAATGAGTAGCAACGTTCTGCGATCAAAGGTGGCAAATGGCAAGGGATTAATTGGTGTCAAATATCAATTTGCAAGCAACTCTCAAACTACAAATAGTGCCTAGCATCCTACTAGGTAAAATTTCCAAACTGACGGTCGCCACTCGTCTTCTTTCAGCTCTGAACTGTCCGGAGTGTCTAACATTCTGTCTCCGGGAAGTCCAACATTCTGCCTCCAGGACTATCCAGCCCTCTGGCGGGGCTCTCTGCGACCGCGGCCGCGTGTTGTGTTCTCGAATTAACGTCCGTATTGATTTCGGGTAATTGAGCGGCATCATTTCAATCAGCTGTGTGCGGTAGTGTGCCCAGCGATCGGCCGACGGCGGGACGGCGCAGGACGCGACACGCAATCAATGACCAAGGCAGAGCGGCCGGCCGCTCGGCCAGACGCCGGAATTGCCTCAGCCAGAGTGTAACCATCGGTACATACACGTAACACGTACACGGTACACGTAACCGATCAGTCGTGGAAACATTATTCAGTTCCGAAATGACACAGACATTGTGGTCGTTATAGATGGATGGCTCCGGAGCTGATCACAAGTTACATCAAATTGTCCAAGTCCCGAAGTCAAACTTGAACAATTTGTTACGTTCGTGTCTCAACTTGACGCCAGAGTTTAAGGCCGGGGAAATGAAAACATTAGCAATTGCTCATCAAGACACGAAAAAAAAAACTGGAAGCAGCGACCAGTTCAGTCTCAGAGTATTCAATACCGGCGCGAGTTCAGTGAGGAGCATTGGAGCTGAGAGCTTCCCGGCTTTATGTCACGCGGATTTTCCGGACACTATGTCGGTGAGCGGGTTTCCCGACAGTGACAGGCGTTACCGGACTGGAATGAACAAAAGGAAGATAGTCGTTCGCGCCGGTCACATACGAGCCTCGACGCGTGCTCAATTACTCGCCCCAGTGCGGCGGACGATACAAGGCGCAGAAGAAAAATCGCACATGGAATGCGGGGCACATAGCTGGGATGCATTCCCTGAATCCTGACTATGCGACGCGTGCAGGCTGAAAATGATGTTATTTATGGTATAAAGTTATTGTGGTAAAGATATAAACCAGTCTCGATAGCATTAAGTTATCTTGTGAATTATTCTAATCGGTTGAACGTGCATTTAGGATGCAGAGACAGAATCATATCTCATCATGATCTCAATAGTGGCATGTTGAAATGAAAAATAATAATTATTTCCATGCAACCCCTGCTCTTCCGCTGCCAAATATTATAAATGCATTATTAGGCTCTGAAATTTGTATTCTTCTTTTGTAAGAGATTATGAGCGAACTTGCATAATTCCTGAAGTTATGGCCAACATGTCAAAACATTTGGATGCTCTGAGATGTTAAACGCACGCTTTATGGCTTCATAAAATTGCGCTTATGTATATTTTATAAAGACTACAGAATAAACAGAGATTGGTCATATCTTATGAAATGCGTTAATTTATACACTCAGCGCCCACTTAAAGGGAACATAAAGCACTAGGATAAGTTAAAAGCTTAGTAAAGAATAACTAAAAAAACATTGTGTAATGGGATAGTCCAGTATTGTGCAATGAAGTGTGACAACTAAGAGTGGCTTTTCACAAAAGTTCATCAATGAAAAAGTCATCATCAACCTCCTGACCTTCAATGGCTGAGGCAATTGGCACCAAATCGCAAGAAAGTATACAATACAGTGGTGTATTCACCCTATTGCTATTACGCTATTTTATATCCAAAGGATGTCTGGCATTCCGGTTATACGCCTATCCAGAACATGTTAGTTGCCCAGCATCGATTTAAACCAAAGAAGAGACTTAGATTATTTATAATATCGACCAGTGCTGTGTTTAATTGGTTTCATTTTGCCCGTCCAGTCTTGCCTGACACCAGTGAAGGTCGCGTCAGCGAAAATCAACAGTGTATAACATATATCAAGAAGCGCTCAGGTTCCATATAAACGTAACTTATAAGTGTGTGTAGTGGTGTACGGTCTTGCCACTTTTAAAGAGAAGGTTGAAAGATAACGTTTAAGTTGTATCGCAAAGGCAAAAACGAAACATTCGGGATGTTCTGAGATCAAAATAACTTCGGCTCTAGTTGTTTCCTCCCATATCAGCTCGTGTAATATTATGTCATGAATTCACTTTCGCGTATCTCTGCCGGTTCAGGCACCATTGCCTGTTATACATCGCATGCACCTCTGCGTCGCGGTGATGGGGTCTCCCCCCCCCCCCCCCCTCCTCCGCCACCGGGGACGTCTCCGAAGAGTGACGCCATGCGACGCACGACGCACGATAACTGCGTTCGGGACGGCCGTCACCGGACCCAATCCGGTACAATTGCGTTAGTGCCGCCCGAGATTAAATTACGCCGTCCGGTCGGGCACTTTGTTAAGATGCAGATGAGAGCAGGGACGTGCAGCGGGCGCGTCAGGGAAACGCTGCTACCAAGACGGATGGTCGCTCGGGAGGCGGCCAGACAACAGCCGGTTTGGATCAGAAAGACAAATGTGCGCCACAAGATTCATGGCATCTGTTTGTTGTATCGTGTCTATTTTTTTAATTTATTTGTTTGTTGATATTTATTTATTGATATAGGCGCCCATTTATTTCCTTTTGGAATATTTAAAAATGACTGCAACGAAACTACCCATCAAATTAGCTGCACATCTTCTTCCGCAGACCGAACTAGGGAAAACTATGATCCCCGAACAATTTTCGTATGCGAAAAATTTAACTTACGCCGAGCGTGCAGCCTAACGGTAAACTGTGAGACTAAGCACCATGCCACATTGCCACATAGTTTCTGCATGGGCCGCCGGCGTTTAAATACAAATGAAGTTGGACGTGTTGGTTCCCTGGGTAATTCGAAACCGGAGTAGCGAAACAAAACTGTTAGACACATTCCTTTTCAGGATATTTTTTTAAGTTGATTAGTGTTTTTACAGCCGAGCCGGGCGCGTCACCACCATGGCGGCAGGGGGCGGCACGCGACATCGGGTGACAGTATATCAACAAGTGACCGACTCAGTGCCTACGGACCATGTCCTGCGTCCGCCAGGGAGGAGCCTCGTGCACTAGTGGGACGATGACGTCAGCAGGGACCATAACGTCAGCGGGGGCAGGGCGGTACTCACAGGCTCTGCTGGAGGAAGTTGGAGACGGCCAGTTTGCGCATCATGACTGGTGTGTGTGGGCCACAGAAGTCGTCTGGCAGCCGGCGGCTCGGGGCCGACCGACGCCACCGGCGCGCACCGCCCGGCACCGCCGCCCAGCCGGCCTCCACCGCCCCACCGCCCCGCCGGCACCGACCGACGCCGGGCCGCAGCCGACTGCCCAACGCTAGATGATGGACAACACGATTTGGTAAACCGGGAGCAAGGAAACGTCTATTCCCCATAATGGGATATAACATTGAGCCACAGTGATCCTCGGATATTCCCTGTTAAATGTTGTATTTTTCAAATGTGGTGTGATTGTTGAAAGCGCAAGCAAGAGTTATCGAAAAAGCATCACTTATACTAAACGTGATCAAATATGGAGCAACAATCACATACTTAGGTACTGCATAACTTATTGAAACACACTATCCGCAGAGGCCCGATTCCAATGGCAATGCGCAGAGCCGGCCAGATTTGGCAAGCCGCCAGCGGAGAATGCCGGGCTCTCCGCCAGCCCCGTATGTATGGCGGCACAGCATATCAGCCGGGCGTCACTTCAGGTGGTGTTGGGCGGTGCAGCCTACCACTTCAGTGTGGGATCCGACCACGTTCCGGACCGCCGCGCAGCTCATAGTGTGGGTTAAGCGGAGTTCACACTAGGGTGGCAGACGACAAAAGGCATCAACCCCGCCTCCCGATACTTCACGGCCACCTCCCCGGCAGATCGAGGTAGAGCTTAGTTTGTTAAATTTGAAAATGTTTTGGCGTCTGCCATTCTTACCGTAGGCTCCAATGCGCGTTTTTGCGTTTTATAGTTACGTTTTTGGAATTTATGAAGTCCATTTTGCGTTTTCTGAAGTCCTCAAAAATGTTATGTCCGTGCTTATACACAGTGCAAAAGTGATAAAGTGCAAAAACGCAAAATCGGTAGGTGCGGTTAACTTCAAAATCGACACTCAAAAACTCAAAAGTGAAGCTCAAAAACTCGGAAACGTCCCGAAAAAAACGCAAAAACGCAAAAACGAGAAAACGATATAATCTTGAATCACAGTAAAGTTTTTGCGTTTTTGCATTTTGCTGCACTCATCACGCCATCTTTCCAGTGAGTTGTGACTGTGTTTTTAGTGGTTTCAACTTGATTTCGTGAATTGAAAAATGTTCATGGATGAACCATTTTTATTTGTCTACGTGACGATGTTTGCTTGAAAAATTACAAGTAACAAATTCCTGACGGAAAAAAATAGCTTCAGGGGGGTGTCATCCCAGGGCTTTCTATGTGTGGATCGCCCGGCGGTTTAACATTAGGCGTGACGTCACTGGTGACTTAGTCCGAGCCTTGGTCCGAGCCGTGTCCGGCTCCGTCGTAGCAGCTGCTTTGAAAGAAAATAAATATTGTAGCATGAAATTCTGCTAAAAAGTGGAAGGGCCATGTCCCCTGTACCCATGAACCTTCTTACCTCTAGCTCTATCTCAGTGAGTTCCCGTCATGCTCATTGTTCATGCCTGAAGCTAGACAATGGAAGAAAAGCATAAAGGAGGAAGAAGGAATCGTAAAGTGAAGGGATCCACCCTGCAGTGAGACTCCTAATCCTTGCTTATTGCTTACTGCTATCTGCTCATCCCCAATGTTCACTCTTTTCTCCACGGGAAGCCCTCTGGCCGCAAAAGAATCTTATATCAAGCCCAGGGGGCCTACTCTGATTCCATATAGCTCACTCCGGCTTCCAGGGGACCAATATATGGCGTCCGGACGGTTCTCTCCAAACTTTAGATGGTTCACTTTGGCTTTGGGAGTTCTCACGTTGGCCTATACTGCATCAATTTGGTTTCTAGTGTGATTCATATATCTTCTGTAGTGCTGTAGAGATTCGAGACGTCTCCCGGGAAGACACCGGTGCTGGATGGTGCGGTTCTGTATTGCAGCACTTGACAATACGTGATAGCGAGGGTGCCGCGCACCCCCGCGTCACGGCGTCCCAGACCAAACCCCCGGCCGGCCACGCGCCGACACCGGCCATCGCCCCTCACAAGCCGCAGGCGGTCACGTGACCTCGACCGGACTCAGGCTGACCCAGACGGGTCAGCCGGGCCCGGCCGAGCACGGTGGCTGGTCGCACACGCGACCACAAGGGCCATCTCTGACCTCTCGAGGGCTTCCTCTCTGATCTAGATTACGGGCGGGCCCGGGTGCTTTGGTAGACGAGGATGGTTGGGAAGTTGGGCATTTACATGGGCCTTTGGGGAGCCATGGCCCGGAGGTTTCCCCAACCCACCTGCGACCGCCCTTAACAGCCCATAAGCAACTAAATTTAAGAATATTCGAGCCACATCGAGCCGGAGCCACAGCGGCGGAGTCGAAAGCGAGTCACCAGTGACGTCACGCTAGTGTTAAAAAAATGGAACATCAAAATGCCCGGATGATCATACCTCTCTTATACGACCTTGACAGCTCAGCTCAACACTTCGCTCAACATAGCCAGGAATATTGCTTGAATTTGAATCGCCTTTGAATAACTATATTTTGAATGATGATATTTAACGTAATTTCTATGTGTGAATGATAAGTTAGCACTAAAACAGACCTTTGATTATTTACAACATGCAAGTGAGAAGAATCTGGGAAGTTCGAAGTTAACCATCTCAGGAGTAGTGAAGAGGCAAATGTTTGTTTTGCAAAGAACACGATGAAGGCTGATAAATAGCTGTCAAGTGAGTGTGTAAATCATCAGTGGAGTGCACCATCGCTTGCTATATATGCCTACCCCAAACTATCGGTTTGACTGTTGGAATCTCTCCAAGCTCTGCAGTACTTACCTCCACAGAACACACAACAGGCATTTACCATTATTGCGTGTTGTTGGAGCCCAAATTCATTGTTATCAGTGGCGGATCCAGGTGGGGGGGGGGGGGGGGGGGGGGGGGGG
>JARFNZ010139586.1:0-10601 GCA_031763405.1 Balanus nubilus
TAAAAAATGAAGATTGCACTGAAAATGAACTTCTCATAACGGACTGAACCGTTAAACCAGAAAAACTGGATTGCTCACATAATCACGTATTAGTTTAACCCTCGCCAGTGTAGGGTAGGTGGTTGGTACACCCCCCCCTCGGTTTTTCGTAAACAACCTAACGTAAAAATCGGCGGATTGCAACGAAACTTTCGGTACCCTAATATTTATAAATTGTACACCTACCATACAAATTTCGAAACGGTGACCCTGATGACCCGTGACCAGTGACCTTTTTCTCAAGATCATGTCAAGCGCAAATGGCGTTCCGTGGCATGTCGTTGCTTATAGCTCGAGCGCTTCCTGATTTTTGATGTTCAGGAGTATACAAACTGGTGTTACCATGTGACCTTCATGGTTCCCGATGAGGTCACGACTCCTAAAGGTCAACCGAGGTCACTGAACGCTGATGACCTCGGGTGACCTTTCTTGATTTCCAGAGTTTCCTAAAGCGTTTTTGTTTGCGCTGATAACGAATTTCACATTCATTTTACACAAACACGGGTTCTAATGAGGTCATGACGTATTACAGGTCAAGCGAGGTCACTGACGCCAGATGACCTAAGTTGACCTTTGATCTTTGACTACTAATATAGGTCAACTGAGACCTGGAATGTATCAAAACACATTTTATGGACCAAAAAAAAAAACGTTTTGGTCTTAAGGAGCGAGGCTCTAGCTTTAGAAGTCATTCTATCGACAAAAAATGGAATTCGGTGATTTCGGGTAATTGACCAGACCTCTAGGTCACCAAATGACCCAGGACCTAAAAATCGTGTACCGTTGGCTTCGTCGCGTCACAAGAAACACGCTCGTTTTTACCGCGAAGCTCTAGCTTAATCAGGGGCAAATCGGCAGAGGGGTTGCATCAAGTATCAACCCCTCCCCCCCCCCCCCTACACGGGGACGAGACAGTTTTGTCTTGCGGCACTTGCGAGGGTTAAGGTGAGAATGTCCCTTTAATTACCAAGGACTCATGGCTTTGATGCATTTTCAGACCAGCTGAAATCCTCTTACTCAGCCCAGCCAGCCTAAGTGCCAGCTTAGACAATGACCCTCTCAGATCAGACTAGGACCAGCTCTGGGATGGAAAGAGTCATTCGAGTCGACGGAGAGCCCCCGAAGGCTAGTGGTTTGGTTTTCCGAGAATGCCTGGCCTAACCGAACCGGCCTAACAGATTACCGAAAAGCATACATTTCGGTTAACCCAACTTTGGCCCGATTTTGTTCTAACCCAAAAATGGCAGGTATTTGCTGTTTCCAAGATGTTGTATAATACGTACTCATCTGGGACATCCTCTTGTGAGTAGTAGGTACAGGGATGGAAAAATGTTCAACATGGTCTCCGACCAAATCCTAGTGTCAGCCTGGTCTCCGGCCCACGTATCACCTCGATCTAGGCTTCTACACAACCGACCATCGACCCCACTGACGGCACCGCACCGTAGAAGATGAATTGACCAAAGTTACAACACATCACGCTTACGCACAATACAGAACAATAAACTAGTATAATAAAATAGGTAAACACGAAAACATCAACTCTCTGAGGACCAGCGCACACAAAAACAGCGTGAGCTCACCTTCCACACGTGTTTCTCAGCAGACAATCCTCGCTTCGTATTGTTTACTCCGCTTGATGCAAACGCCGCACCGCGTCAAATTCGCCGCGTCCAGTTCGCCGCCGGCTGGCAAAACCTCCGGACCGACCGGAGACCTCATAGAAAAACACACGGCTCACTCCGGACGGTCGGCAAATATGCGGTCTCCGGCAGCTGACTGCGTTTTTGAGGTCTCCGGCAGCTGACGCACATCAAGGTCTTTTTAAATACTGCTCAGATCAAGATCAAGGCTGTTAAAAACAGCTGAGCTTACATGGGGGCCGTAAAGCAAGACGAATTTGTGATTTTCGTCTTCGAATGGTTACCCCGAAATACATAAGTATAAATACACAGAATGCACACTTAGAATTTGTTGGTATGCCAAGGTGGCAATGGTACTGAAGGCAATTCCAAGAGAAATAATCTCAACTCACAGAATAACGATGAAGATATATGCTATGACCACTTTGGTCTCCAGGTAAAAGGTCCATTTTGCCTCCGACTTTATCCATGAAGTCAGGATGTTTTTCCACCCCTGGAGGTCATGACCCTCCAAAGGTCAACCGAGGTCACTGACCTCTGATGACCTCGGGTGACATTTTTCGACTTCCAGAGCTTTCCAGGGTGTTTTTATGCGCTGATCACGAATTTCACATTCATTTCACACAAATACGGGTTCAAATGAGATCATGACATGGGTTAGGTCAAGCGAGGTCGCTGACCTCAGATGACTTAAGTTGACCTTTGACCTTTGACTAGGAATAAAGGTCAACTGACACCTGTAATGTATCCAAACGCATTCTACGGACAAACAGGAACGTCTTGGTCCTAAGATCGAAGCTCTAGCTTGATTAGAAGTCATTCTGGCGGCAAAAATGGAATTTGGTGATTTCGGGTCAATGACCTGACCTCAGAGGTCACCCATTGACCTAGGACCTAAAAATTGGATACCATTGGCTTCGTCTCGTCACGCGAAATACGCTCGTTTTTACCTCGAAGCTCTAGCTCAATTAGGAGCGAATCGGCAGGGGGAGTTGCATCAACCCCCACCCCCTTACACGGAGACACAGCAGTTTTGTCCTACACTGGCGAGGGTTAATGTGAGATATAGTTTCAGATGCAATAAAAGAAGGCTACATCTGTTTTGTGTTGCAGTTGTCTCAATAACTTTTCCTCATCTAGAAGTGAATTTTAAACTTGCATCAATATAATTATGTTTTATGTAAATGAGTTACGACATGAGATATGCTTTTGTCTAAGGTGTACAATACAAGCAAGATATACAAGATAAGCAAGATATAGAATACATGCCCATAGTTTGACTCTGGGTGTAAAACTGATTTAGACTGAAGACGTAAAAATGATGTCAGAAGATTGAGGTAAATCATGCTCAAGTTGCGACTTAAAATGGTTGAGTACCTATTTAAGTAAATGTGTGTTGAACTTTGGGCATCAATATTACATTCACATACTCATAGTTTACTTCTCTTATTTTGCTAATTACAATCCCGATGCGGCATGCAAAATAGTATCTAAGGCTTACTTGCTACCATTATGGAATAATACATAGTAACTAATCATGGAATTAAGTACCTAGGGCCTATCAGTTGCCTCTGTGGTAGCCAGTAATACTGTTGCCTTTGCACTCTTCCATTGGTATGCACTGTGTCTGTCCACATTTTGACAATCAATGGTATTTTGCTTTCCACTTTTCCAAAATAAGTGTTATTTTGTTAAGGATATGACATTGTTTATGCTCACCTGTTCACTTGTCTTCATATAAAATGTGATTGTGTATGCAGAATATAGCCTGTGATAAATTTGGTCAAATTCTGCAATGTGATACATTGTCAGTGTACAGGAAGAAAGTGTCCCCTGGGTCCTGATTCTTTTGATGTAGGTATGTCTTGTGGAGTTTTCAATTGAAGTGGCATGCTTTTTGATACTGTACCACCAGGCAACAACTTTGAACATGTCCCCAGTCCAATCAGCCTTAGGTTTCATTCCCCATGTTTTTTGGTGGCCAGGGGGCCATCTTTGATTTGGTTTCCTGAATTTACAATGGTCATCTTCCATCCTACAATGCTACATTGCTTATTACATCCTTGTGGACCACCAACCTGTTAACAATACATTATTTGAACACTTCTCAATTCAGATATTATTGGATCATTGCTGTTTTGTGGATCATGTGCAAACTACCTAAGTTCTTATCAATCATACATTTCTCATTGGCTTTTATCCTGGATGCCATGAATGTTTAGAGTATGGATCCCACATTTTCTTTGTCATGGATCTTGCAGACCCTAGATCTCACAAATTTGTCGAGAGATCCTGGATCTTGTTCAGGAAATTTGTCGCTGGATCCTATGGATCTTGGATGTTGTTTGGAAAACTTGTTGCTGGATCTTATGGATCCTGGATCTTAGGGATAATTTTAGTCGTGGGATCCTGTAGATCTTGGATCTTGCAAAATAAAATTGATCATGGATCCTGTGGATCCAGAATCTTGAAATTGTATTTTGTCGAGGGATCTTGTGGATCTTGGATCCTATTTTTGGCCACGGCACATGTCTGGTGGTGACAGGTGGGCACGCTGTATTGTGTGTTGACAGGTGGGCACGCTGTGACGTGTGGTGACAGGTGGGCACGCTGTATTGTGTGGTGACAGGTGGGCACGCTGTATTTTGTGGTGACAGGTAGGCACGCTGTATTGTGTTGACCAGACATGTGCACGGATCCCAAAAATGGATCTGGATCTGGGATCCTATGGGATCCTAGATCCACCAATGGCATTTTGTCGAGAGATCCACTGGGATCATAGATCAACTCAAGAAATGTTGTCGTGGGATCCACTGGGATCATAGATTCACCCAAAAAATTTGGTCGAGAGATCCACCGGGATCTTAGATCCAAATTCCTCAAATTAGTCATCATCCATTTCTCTGGGTCAAACTTTGTTTTTCTTTTATCTTTGCAACACTGTAAGGGGACCCACATGTTCATGTGCAAAGAAGGTATCTGCAAGATAGATTATGCTTAGTGTTTTATATTATCATAATATTAAATTGTAATCCTTAGTGGTGAACCTGGTAGGAAGGGTAGGTTAGGTATAAGTCTGAGTCCTAACTTCGGAATTGCTCTGTCTTCAGCCTTGACATACCTACTATTGGTGATGTAGCACATCAGCATTGTCTATGCATTATCAAAAGCATGTTGAGGCCAAGGTGAGAACAAGTCTGAAGTTAGGGCTTTTACCCTATAGGTACACACATATCAACAAAATATAGGTACATTGTTAACATGCGTCAGTGTAAACTAATCATGCACAAGTCCATTAGGTATTTCCGGATTTTGTTTTACAGATTCTCTCACAACTACAAATGACTCCAGTGAATTTATACATTAAGCTATGGTGTTCATTATTGATATCAATATAGAGGTTTAAGTTCCGTCTCATTAGCATTCGAATCATTCCTTCATAGACCAATCTCAGTTTTACGTCAAGCCCTGGATCAGAATATATGAAACTCAACTTGAAATGGGAACCTTACCTGCTTACACTAATGTAAAATACTTTTCACGCTTAAAAGTACCTGCAAATCGCATTAACCCCCTGAGACATCCCCTTCAAGGTGATAAGCAAGGCCGTGTACGAGATGACGAGGCCTTATATTATTTGTTCACGAGAGTTTCCGCCATAACGTCATTGGACTGGGCTCTTATAAGAAAGGTTGCATTTTGCAATATTGTTTGAACTGTCATTGCCCCAAACTACTAGTTCTGTTCAAGTCCGAGGCATGGTAGTTTTAAGAAAATCTTGTCTTTAATGAATGCAATCAGCTTTTGTTAAGAAATGGGCTGCTTTGCTGGCGTGCGTAGTGGAAAATCGAGCAAAATGCTGACCAATGAAATCAAGGGATACGCATGACGTAAATTAACCATATTTCATGAGGCTGACGGGGACAAACTATCAATCCTGGCGCAGTCCTGCGCATATTTTGAAACAAAGTCACTGTCAAGGTCACTGCATGCGTGTATTGCATATGTAATGGAGACTTATACTTTGGCATACAAAAATTGGATTTCAGCACCAAATGAGATCTCCCGTCACTTTTTCACCAAATAATGCAATACTTCAAGACTGAAGAAGGGGATCTCACTAAGGAGCTCGGTATCTTCGGATCCTTGAGGTCAAGTGGCCTTTCTAAATTCCGCTCTTTATAAGTATAAGTAAGTATAAGTAAGTAAGTTTTGCATTTGGTGTGCCTTTCCACCATTTGGTGCACATTTATGATTTTTGGATCAGCGAAAAAATTGAAGCCTCAATTCGTAATGGCCTTCTGAAATCTGGTGCTCGTGTCCATTTTATTGGCTTAACTTATCTCATGTGAACATGAAGCTGGCTAGCAGTGTTGGTTGTTACCTGTTATTTCTGTGTTTATTGTAAAATGAGGTCTGATTTATGACCTTGTCTTATATTTTTTGTTCTCAAGCCCACAGGTTGACTTGGTTACCTAGACCTACCCTGTGCTGGTATCTGGAAAATATTATCCCTTGATATCCCTCCAATGCTTTGGTAGATGGGGCTGAGGAAAATTATCCATGATGTGGAATAATTATCCAACATTATCCAGATATAAAATGCATGCATAGAGTTGGGGACACTACCATAATTCAGGGGTGCAGTTTCGTATTCAGTTGGGTGGGCTTGCCCCCCCCCCCCCCCACAACTTGGGCTTGAGCGCCCCCCAACTTTGCCGAGAAAGTGGATCAAATTCGGGGAGAAATCAGTATCCTTCGGGGTTTTAATGGCACTTTGAGCGATTTTCCCCACCTCATCCCCTCAATTTGTCTGGAGAAGCTACACCCCTGTCATAATCACTACCAATTAATTCATGCCCTAATTTGAATTTCAGTCTCGCCCAAACATCAGACATTTTAACTTAAACTACTTGCTTTTTGACCTAAAAACTTGAAAACTGGTGCACCAATATAAACCGCATCACATAGCATGAAAAGTCTGGTATGGGCTTTTCATCCTATCATTTCCTTCACAGCATGTTGGTATGAAACATCATTGGTGCATGGTTGATTGTAGATTCTGAACTTCACTTGTCAATAAATTAACAGTTTTTCTTGACACTTCCTGGATATATCTACCACACTTTCTACTCATTCCAGCTCAGTGGTTTAGATATTCCAATATATATGATTAACAGTAAATCCTGGCACTGATTTGCCTTTGGTGGAAATAGAGTGGCGCATTGATGTTTGCATTTTGTTGTGTGCAAATAGAGTGGCACATCATCTTTGGTCAACAATTGAATGTTGACACCATTTTAATGATTCTTTAGTTGAGATGAAGATGCACAATTCACTGTGTCTTTAAGGTTATCAAAGTTTGAATGTTGAATGCTTTTGAAATGTATAAATCAAGATCTTTCAATATTGACTCTAATCTAATAGTGGCATGTTACCAAATGTTGCTAATTTTAATTGGGAATACTTGAATTGGTATTTAAATGTCATCTTTGCTAAGAATGTAATAATAATTTAAATGTATTCAGTACTTGAATGTTGCCGTGGGATCATCAGGGATCACAGATCCGGGCATGTAGTTTTGTCGTGGGATCCTACTAGATCATAGATCCAGCCCCAGCTTCTTGCCGTGGGATCCAGTGAGTCTTAGATCCAGCCATACTTGTTTGCCGTGGGATCCAGTAGGATCATAGATCCAGCACTGTGTTTTGTCGTGGGATCCAGTGAGATCATAGATCTTTCCTTGGGATCCACGCACATGTCTGGTGTTGACAGGTGGGCACGCTGTATTGTGTGGTGACCAGACATGTGCCAAGATCCAAATAAGATCTGGGATCCAGGATCTACAGGATCCAGGATCTACA
This sequence comes from Balanus nubilus, assembly GCA_031763405.1. Lineage (NCBI taxonomy): Eukaryota > Metazoa > Arthropoda > Thecostraca > Balanomorpha > Balanidae > Balanus > Balanus nubilus. Next base: position 7,547 of record JARFNZ010139586.1, read on the forward strand.
GGATCCAAGATCCGGGAGCTTGATGGATCTTGGATCTTATGTTAACCATTTTGACGTGAGATCCTGCGGATCCTATATCTTGTCCATACATTTCGTCGCTGGATCCTGTGGATCTTGGATCCTGTTCATGACAATTGCTGTTGGATCCTATGGATCCTGGATCTTGTTCAGAAAATTTGCCGAAGGATCCTGTGGATCTTGGATCTTAGTTTGAAACCTATTTGTTGTGAATTGTCGTGTAATTCCAGAAGAACTATGTTTTACAATCATGGTTAGGACAGACCCATTCAGAGTTAAAGTTGTCATGCTACCAATGTCTTGCAGAGACTCGAACAATAACAAACAAAAAATGATATGGCTCACCACACCATTCAGATATCAAACATCAAATATCAAAACCTATAAATGCTTCGCTGACACAAAATTTTGAAGCCAATGCAACCTACCTATGTTTTAGAAATGGTGGCATTAAATGCACAGCATATGGAGTCAACTACAAATAACTGCCATCACAACCAACCATGGGATTTCAGTCCGCAAACACTTTGCCCCAATCTCATACATAGGATACATAATTCCAATATCACAGTTTGGAATCCTAGGCATAAGTAGAAACACTTTTACAAACAAAAATTATGTTAATATCGATTGTATCAGGCTAGTCCTTTCCAAAGAATAACCCCTTTCATGTGTCAAGTCTTCAAGATACCTAATATATCTCGGTGTTCACCCCAACCTCCTCCACTTGCACGTTTATCAAAGTAAAAAGAAGCATGAAAACTAGCGGTCCGAAATCTATCCAGCATGACAGTGTATCACCATGTCACTAGTATCACCGGTTTAAAATTATTAAATGTCTGAGCTGCGCCAGTTATGCAGACATCGAGAATATAAGAAAAATGAGATTTGTTTAAGCAAATTAATATTACATAAATTTCATCAACCATGAACGAAAACAAGTTGTTAAGGGGATTGCACAGTTATAGTGCTAATTATCAGTCTTAGCTTCATGGGATTGAAACTCTACACATTTCTAGTTCTTTGAAACTGTGATTGGCAATTGCAAGGTTTTGCTTACGTCATTGGTGATAACGTTATTCAAATTCATTTATTTAACATTACAATTGATTAATTTACATTACTCGTCCACACAAATATCCAGAAATGATGCCATTTTTAAAATTATGATTAACAGAAAAATAGAAGCAGTAAAGAAAAGCAATGGAGAAGTATTCAATGACGTCACAGAAAAAGTTATCTCTGAGCTAAACAAATTGAGATACATGTGACTGACTGGCCGTCCGAGCGTAGAGGCATTGACATTGGTGGTGTTTTGGGTCGAGGAGGTATTTGGTATAAATAATTATATATTGGATTTTCAAGAGCTCCCCGAAAAATGTTTTTGCAAGCTTATGTAATCTGTCTATTGTGTCTGTCCACATTTTGACAATCAATGGTATTTTGCTTTCCGGTTTTCCAAATGAAGTATTATTTTGTTAAAGGATATGATATATTGTTTATGCTCTCTTGTTTATGCTCACTTGCTCACTTGTCTTAATATAAAATGTGATTACATATGCAGAATGTAGCTTGTGATAAATTTGGTCAAATTCTGCAATGTGATACGGTGTCGGTGTGCAGGAAGAAAGTGGCCCCTGGGTCCTGATTCATTTGAGGTAGGTATGTCTTATGTGCTGACGTGGAGTTTTCAATTGAAGTGGCATGCTTTTTGGTACTGTACCACCAGGCAACAACTCTGAACATGTTCCCAGTCCAATCAGCCTTAGGTGGAGGGCGCTGGGCGGTCGACCAAAAGGGCGCTAGACATTCAGGACTCAGGAGGGCGCTTGGCGGTCAGGAGGACGCATGGTTGGTGGCCGAAAGATCGCTGTACGGTAAGAACTCGAGGTGGTCAGAATGGCGTTAGGAGGGCGCAAGGAGCTAAGAAGGGCGCAAGGTGCTAAGAAGGGCGCAAGGCGCTAAGGAGGGCGCAAGGCGCTAAGAAGGGCGCAAGGCGCTAAGGAGGGCGCAAGGCGCTAAGGAGGGCGCAAGGCGCTAAGGAGGGTGCTGGGCCGTCAGAAAGGCGCAGGGCGATTAGAAGGGCGTTGGGCGGTCAGAAGGGCGCTGGGTGGTGATAAGGGCGTTGGGCGGCCCTTCCGAGAGTGCGCTCAGAGGTGCTCTGGAAGTCGGGAGGGTGCTGGACGGTTAGAATAACGCATATTGAACAGGAGGTCGCTGAGCGGTCAAGGGCGCCGAGCAGCCCTTCCGAGAGTACGCGCATTTAGCAAAAAGTAACCATTTTTACTGTCACTGGGCGCTCGGTTAGCATCGTAAGTCCTCAAATAGGGATTATGTGTGCTTAAGCACCTACAAATATATGTAAAATCAGACCCTTGATTTGAGTGATCTGATATGTATTGTCGGGAAACAAGGCCTTTGAATATTACCCTATTGACTTATAATGGGAAGGTCATGAAATTGACGAAATCTCAGGTCACCCATATAATTAATCTCAAATGTGATACAATGTTTAAGTAGTCACATCCTTATGAAATCCTGAAAGTTTGAAACTAATCGGCCGAAGACTACTGCTGAACAAACTTTTTCTGAGGTTGGGTCAAGTGACCTGACTCGGTGATCTGACCTTAGATGACCCTGGATCAAAATTTACATACAATGTATGCAGTTGATGCTCAAACGTGTGCGGAAACGGTTCAGTGGTCGTCAAAAACCTGAGGGGGCCGGCTCGACTCGAGTTAACCCGCGCCCCGCTAAGGAAAAACGCCCCCTCCCCTTTTCTTGATATCCCCCAAAATAACGTTAACGCGTCACCAAACTTTGCGTCCGCCCCGTAGCCTAATGTCCGCCCCGTAGCTCAGTTGGTAGAGCGCCGGACTCCCGGTAGTGAGAGCCCGGGTTCGAGACACTTCGGCGCTTGATATTTACTCCTGACGGGGATGGCCTGCGGTCGGTGGCAACGGCCGCACACAAGGTCAGTTGAAGTCAGTGAGTGGGGCGGACCGTGTCCGGCTCTGTGGGCACGTTAAACTTTCGA
>JARFNZ010139619.1:8021-18686 GCA_031763405.1 Balanus nubilus
CCCCCCCCCCCCGGCGCCATTGGGCTAATGTTAAAATCCTGTGAAACCTGGGGGTGCTGGAAAGGGTATCGAGCGACTGGTTGTCCCCCCCCCCCTCCCAGTGGCCGTACTTGGCTCATTCGTTCAAATATTTATTTGCGAATTTACTGTTTGTAGCAGGACGCCTGCTCTACATTTCCGTATTTTGACAAAGGGTTAAAAATCAATGATTCACTGAAAAATACAACTGATAAGCATTAAACATTTGCAGTATATCAGTGAAAGTAACATTTCTACTCATCTCCATAGTGTTCGGGCTTTCAAGTCGGGATTTCGTTGGGGGGTGGGAGCAAAAACATACTTTTGCCTACCAATTTTCCGTTTTTTGGGGGGAGGCAATTGCTCATTTTGCCCCTCCGTAGATCCGCCACCAATCATACGGAAGTCAAATATCGGTTGATTTCAATTTCTGTTCGTCTTTTCTTAGGTACAACTTCAGCTCTGAAAATTATTGTCTGCAAAAGCATTGGCCGTAGAGTATACTGTAGCACTGGAGCAGCGCAAACTCCTTAACTCTATTACCTACGGGGACATTCTTTGTCCCCCTAGTGGTTTTTCGCTTGTCACTCCCAAACCGTTAGGCCTAGCGTTTTTAACTTGTATTTTTAACATATATTATTATACTTTGGGGGATTAAGTCAGTCACGTCTGAGCAGTTTTGAGCGAAATCGTGGGGTTTGCTTGTTTCCTTCGTCTTCTACGGGACAATAAATGCGCCAAATACATTGTACTGGCAATCTACATACTAAAAGCTGGCGATTGCACATATTTTTGGTAGAGGTGTACTCAAGTACAAAAATAAGAGGCGTTATCTGCTAGTGCAGGCTGCTCGGGCCTCTCAGTCTGCTTGCCTCGATCCGCCTACGCGCAGTATAAATAAAACCAATAATAGCAACGTTTTCAGCAAATTAAGCAGGATATAACATCATATAGTACCCCAAAAAATGCGAGGAAAGATACCAAAACGAACACTGCCCAAATGTGTCATTTTTCCCCCTAAATACGTCTATAATATTTATTTTTTGATAGCTTGTTTTTATATGTTGAAGACCTATATATTTGAAAGTCAAAACAGTTTTCCTGGAAAATCGGTAAAAATACGATCTCATAACATCAAAACTTGTCAATCTTGGGCACCCAAACGTTGTTCGCAAACCTAAACCTTCTTTGGGTCAAACATATTTTATTTGTGTAGAAAGATCTCGTCATGGCACGAATGATTGTATTTTTTTTCAAAATCGACCGGGTCTCGAGATCTTTGGGGAGGGGGGGGGGGGAAGTCTGCACCCCACAGGTTATCGCGTAATTCTGGCCGACCGCACGGAATAGGGTTATGCTTCGCATGAGCTTCACCGTTACGTTCAAGCAAGACGAGGCAAATAATTTTAATGCAATAGACCGCTAACTGATTGTCCTTTAATGAACATGCAGTTTTATCCACCCGAAAATGATCTCTAAGAAAAATCGATCAAGCTGAAAGTGATGCAGGCTGGGCGTTTTGCTCCGACCCCGGTCGGTATAAGGCGCCTACCTTGCACCCGGATTTATAGCGATTCATGTGCATTTCTGGCTGTAAATCGTCCCTTTCACAATAAGGAATTACACAGCCTTTGACGGTGATTAACCCTATTCCCTGCGGGGGAAGAAATAATTTTTCCCTCAGTGGTTTTTCAATTGTCACTCCCAAACCGTTAGGCATATCGTCTCGAAGCTTTACAGCTTTTCTTAGAATTAGTGACAAGTGTTGTGTCAAATTTGAGCAAAATCGGTCCGGCAAAGGTGTCGCCAGGTCCTTGTTTTTGGGAGACACTGTCACGATTAAGCAGTTTTGAACGAAACTGGGGTTTGCTTGTTTCTTTGGTGTTCTACGGTACAATAAATGCGTCAAATGCAATTCCCTAATAATCTTCATGCAAAATACTAGTGATTGCACATATTTTTGCAGAGGCATACTCTGGTGCACAAAATGGGAGGCAATATCTACTAGTGCGGTGTGGCAGTGCCCCACAAGCTGCTTACATGTATCCGCCTATGCACAATATCAAAGTAAACAAGCAATAGTAACATTTGAAGGTATTGAACAGGATATGACAGCATATCGTGCCAAACAAACCCACATTGCGATGAAAAAATCCACATTATTTGTGTGTGTTTTAGGGCGCCGCAACAGAGAAGTTATAATCCACATTATTCCCGTCAACAATCTTCGGTAACACATTCAGTAGAATGATGAGCCTGATGTGCATGAGTGTGATGAGGATGCCTGGAACTGATGCAAAAACTTATTTGCTGCACATTGCAGAGCGTTGTTGCTCATGGGGGTCTTCAGAGGATGATTGCCGACAAGCTGCCCCTATCTCTGCAAAACGAAATCAACAAATTGCACAGCACAGGTGTGCCACGATATTTGTCCATGTACAGCTCTAAATATGCTGTGATGCGCTTCCATCCGCAACTGGTACTTTGCTCCTCCATCCTATCTCATAAACGGTGTCCCTCCCACTCTCCGTCACTTCGGCTAACAATGATATTGGTGTCATTCTTGAGCCAAGCTTGCGCTTCCACGGGCATTGTAGGTAAGTACGTTAGATAAACCAAAAGGCAGATGGGATGCAACTAATCTCCTCCAATGCATGATCTGCAGAAACCCAGACTTCATTTCACCACACATATCCGGCCACTCCTGGACTAAAATATGTGATCTACTCCTAGCTCTATCAATTGCAAGAATATTGTATAGTAAGCATAAGCTCATTGAGGCACACAGACCCTTCTTTTTGTCTTCACCTGAGCCAATTCAGCCTGGGACTGGAGCGCTTTATGATTCACGTTTCCCTTTCCTCCATCCATAATTATGCCCGCCGTTCTGGAAGTAAAGAGAAAGATACCAGGTGAGTGGGTCAGGTGAGTTGTCATGGGACGTGATTCTGAATCGGGAAGTCCTGTACTAATGGGGATATTTTGCAGTATGGACCCTCATCTAGATGACGCTATAATCTTTGTTCAAGGTCGTTACATTCCCGAGATATTGCAAGAGGGCGCATTACCCCAAGGGTGCGATTTGCCCTGGTCTACCCCATTGTATGAATGACCTTGCGAGTGTCTAGCTCCTTTCTATGCTGCCGTCCGATTGAATGAGTGTCCCGCCCCTCACCCTCTGCCCTTGTGACTGAGTGTTCCGCCCCTCACCCTCTGCCCTTGTGACTGAGTGTCCCGCCCCCTCACCGGCTGCCCCGCCATCCGTGTGAGTGTGTGACCACACCGCCCTTTTGTTCAGTATGTTCTGCCGCCGGTGGTAAACAGCGACACCCTGTACCGGGGTCAGGTCCCCGAGAGGAACCGGCCCCTGCAGAAGCCCCAGGTAGCCAACCCCGCCGACTATGACGTCTATTTCGACCCGAGTCAGAGCTACAGCGGCCCGGCGGTGGCCGCGCCCGTCCAGACCAGGCCAAAGTACCAGCCGAAGCCGTTCGTGCCCCGTGAACGCAAACAGGTAAGCAAGCCTACGATGGTGATGCCGTATTGATGATTAGGTTTGGTTGCAACCCAGTGGTGGGTCTTCTGCTGCAACACGAGGCTATTGAGCGTCAGTCATGACCGGAGATTAAGGTCATAGGCCAAGTACGACATAAATGAATGGGAATAAGTAAAAAGGAATGACCAATAACCAGACAGTAGCTGTATATTTTATAGAATACATGACCTTTTCCCATTTATTATATACAATATAATTGTATATTTAAATATTAAATGGAAATCTGACGATGCCGTAAGACGAAAACGTATTCCTTTGTTCTTGGCATTTATTATATAAAATATACAACTACTGCGATGTTAGTGATCATTCCTTTTTACTTATTCTCATTCGCCATGGCAAAAACAACCATCGAACAGGTCATAAATGAATGGTTTCAACTTTCAATGCATGATTTACATTTTAAAACAATATCGACATTGTATCGACCATAAATCGCATGTGTATTTGAAGGTGATAGTCCTAGTAGAAGTCATGTTCCACATGCAAACTGAACGTTTGTGGCGCTGATGTATTCTAACAAGATTGATAACATCTCTTGAAGAAAAAAATTCACAATGTTCCGATGATTGGGACTACAGCATTTTTCATCCGGTTTAAGACAAATAAAATTCGATTTAAGACAAATATAATGTTAAATCACGTGCTAGTTGTCTTAAATCGGATGAAAAATGCTGTAGTCTATCCATTCATGTAATCCGGCACTTGGCTCGCTCCATGCATCCACACCAGTCGCCTCAGGTAACACACCACACACTGTGGCTGCTGTGTCTGGTTGCGACTGATTGGTCCGGATGGTACCGTGACTACCGTGACCCCCAGGTGCAGAAGCTGCAGGCTGCTGGGCCGATCCTGTACCCCGCCCCGGAGAAGAGCTACGCCGCCGAGTCGCGCTACAGCGCCGAGCCGGCGCAGGACCTGAGCAAGATCCCCGGCTACCCCGGCAAGGACTACCCCGTCTACGCCGTCGTGAGTACTGGCAAGAGGGAAAGGGAGGGTGGGAAAGACTACCCAGTTAGTTGTAGGGAGAGGCGGCTAGGAGTTGAAAGGGTCGGCAAATCTGCTCATCACCAGGTCCCAGTCAGGGCTACAGGGCATGGTGGGAATGGTGGGCCAAGAGGAAACAGTGATGGCGCCGCGAAGCCCGCGCTGTGAATTTGTCGAACTGTCAGAAAGATGTAGCTCGCTCAATGAACAGCGCACCATGCCCATGACTGGTCTGTGGCTCATCTGTGCCTGCCACGTTTCAGAGAGCAAGTTCTCGTGTGACCTAACGTCTCAACCTGTCCGTGTGTCCGTCAGGCGCCGGAGACCAAGTTCACGTGTGAAACCGTGCCCTACCGTCCGGGCCTGTACGCCGATGTGGAGGCCGGCTGCCAGGTGAGCAGGGAGACGGCAGAATGTGACACTATCACAGACAATCTGCCGTCAGACATGGCAACTATCACAGACAATGTGAAAGTAGGGCCGAGATTAGAGGACCTCCGCAAGATAGACGCTCCTTGTCTCAGGGTCAGGTTTTTCAGGTACGGTCATCACGATGATCATGACCATGATCATGGCCTAGATTTGAACAAGGCATTTGATACCGTTTGTATTGAAATACTCCTGAAGAAATTGAATCACATTGAAATTGAAGGATCTTTGAATAAGATAATTACATCATATCCTAAAAACAGAAGTCAGATAACAAAAATTGATAACGAATACTAAAAAAAGCAAGTAGTTGCAGGGGTCCCACAGGGATCAATCCTAGGTCCTCTCTTATTTATCTTATATATTAATGACATGCCAAATGTTTCAGAGGCAGCGAAATTATATATATTTTCCGACGATTATTAAAGCATGATTAAAGCATTGAATAATGAACAATTACAAAGTAAAATAAATCAGTTGATACCAAATATTTCAAAATGGTTTCAAACAAATCAGCTATCATTGAACGCATTCAAATCAAATTATCAAGTTTATTCGAGAAACCTTGTTAGATATTTCCAAATTACACTGCAAACTACTGGGGTCGAAATAAAAGTTTGTGTAAGGTATCTTGGAATGTATGTTAACGAGAATCTGAAGTGGCACAGCTTGCTTACGTAGCATGAACAATAAGTAGAAATTTGGGGATTATGGGAAGAGCAAAATATATCATGTCCTCACGGGAGCTGTTGTTGTTATATAATACATTGACAATACCTCACTTAACATATTGTGCAGTAAACTGGGGAAAACTTATGACTCGAATATCAAAAGGACAATGTTGCTTCAAAAAAGAGCAGTACGAATAATCGATAAAACGCCGTACTTGTACCCATCAAATGACTTATTTGTTAGGCATAAAATACTTCAATTCAAAGATATTGTAAAAGAACAAAGAATAATGATACTTCTGGCGCACATTAAAAATACTCTACCTTGTCCCATATCCAGGATGTTCACGTATGATGAATAAAAAAAATACCAGACAGGCAAAGCACTTCGTTACTCCAATAGACTTGAGAAATTACAGATTATTTTCACTATCTTGTAGTGCACCAAAAACCTGGAACACATTGATTGCCCCGAAGTTTAAAAGTGTAGAAGATGTTCCGAGAAACATAGTCATACTTAAAAAACTTAGTGAAAAAAATATGTATTCCAGGAATATTGCAAGTAATTACCTTAAGTTCTTCACACAAGCCAGCCATGGGCTGATCATACGTATTTGCCCCGTATTTTCTTTATTTATAGCGATCATTTTGCATACCCTTAGGGGTATTTAATTTTCATACTCTTTTGTTATCCATATCATAGTTTTTTGTCATGGTTTCTTTTGGAAATAGTGAAGATTGTACATATTGCAGATATTGTTATGAGAAAAGTGGTTATCGTCCTCAACACCCCATAGCTCATAATACCTATAGACCGAGATGTATCACATCTCTAACCTAACCATACATTACCTGACCCCTGCAGGCGTATTACATCTAAGTGGCCCATGATCGTTGAAGCACGGGGATTGGGGAAAAAGGACGCGCACGTCAACCTTCCAATTCCTAACATTTTGGACGGCAAAAGGGCGAGAAAAGAAGAGCAATTTAGAGCAATATGATGTCTCCCCGCTTTTAGTGGACAGCAGGTGTTTTGTGAGCTTCCCTGCACGCTTGACCTAGCCTGACCTAACCTTTGCCCCGACTTCCGCAGGCGTATCACATCTGCGAGGAGGACAACCGTCACGGCTACGCGGGCGCCTCCTTCCTCTGCACCAACGGCACCGTCTTCAACCAGTACGAGTTGACCTGCGATTGGTGGTACAACGTCGACTGCTCCAGCGCCGCCAAGCAGTACGAGTAAGTGGATCGAGAGCGGGCTGTGAAGGTACAGAGTCGCCGAGGGATACCATGCCGACAGAGCTGCTGGTGAAATCTGCCTCATCGTTACATTATGTTCGCTACATAGCAACAGCGGCAGCAGTTGCGGTGTCAAAGGTACAGATCGGCCGGTTTTATCTTGAGATCGTAGCAACGCCCATTTTAGCGAACCTCGCGTAACAGCAGAAGGCCGTGAAAAAAGGTTACAAACAAGTCGGAAGTCAGACGATAGTGTCTGGCGCAGTGTTGTCTTTCAGGTGCGGCAAATTATGTCTCGCTTTTCTTATCGGAAGTGACACCACAAAAGAGCAGATAAAATCATATAATCAACGTCATTCGTCTCATCAGTGTATTGTATTGATTCCTTTCAGTGGACTTCCGTCCTTCTTCCCTCATTTATTTCACCATGTGCTCTTCTGCCTGAAGCTGCCTTGGGTTCAGCTCGACTACACCAACGAGGGGGGATACCCCCCCCCCCCCCCCACCCCACATACAAACAAACACACTGACCACCCCATGGCCTTCCAGCGCCAACCCGGACCCGTACAAAAGCCCGTACCTGCCTCGCCTGAGGAGGAGCCACCACTGAGGCCATGTTCTCCCACACCAACGCTGACCACCATTTCTTTCACAGCGTCAACCTGGACCCGTACAAGAACCCGTACCTGCCGACGCCTGAGGAGGAGGCTAAGAAGAAGGCCGAGCAGCAGTACGCCCCCAAGCCGCAGCAGTACGCCCCCAAGCCGCAGCAGTACGCCCCCAAGCCGCAGTATGCTCCCCAGCCCCAGCGTTACGCCCCTGAGCCTCAGTACGCCCCTGAGCCCCAGTACGCCCCTGAGCCCCAGTACGCCCCCGAGCCCCAGTACTCATACCGCCCCGGCTTCGCTGCGCGGCGCAACTACCGCCGCCAGTAGAGGCCTCTGCTGAGTCGGTCGACCGTCCTCGGTGGCAGTTCTACCCGCTGCTGGCTGAGACGTCCCCTGTACCGGCTGGTGGAGCACAGGCGGGAGGGTGTGCTATGGAGTGCTGAGTGACAGCGAGAGAGAGGAAGAAGAGAAAGGGTGATAAAGGCGATGCTGGAGTCTGAATGCAGGAATGAGAACCGTGTGCGAGTGATATTTATATACTGGTATGCGGCCGTCTCTGGGTTCATTGGGGATCGGTCATTCGTGCCAATATGAGCGGATGAGTATCGACTATTGAATACATGCTGAACTGAACTCGTCCGTTTTTGTTAGCGTCTATCCCTGGGGCCTGGTGACACGACACATCTGGTTAGGTAGATTGGGAGTCGGGACCAACCAGGAGCAGGTATACTGCTTAGGCCGTCCCGTACCTGCCGGACTAGGGAGGGGCCAGGTGGACTGGTTAGGAACACCGGTCGGAGAAGGGAGGGGCGACGGCAATTTCATCAATATGGCCGCCCCGCCCCTGCTCCAGATACCTGACCTTGGTGTCGATGACGTCACTATATAGCGGGGTCAGCAGGACAATTAGCCCGGCTCCGTCCCGCCTGGCACCGGTCGTGGGCAGTAACCCGGCAAACCGGCGGTGACAGCACCAAACGGACCACTGGTACTTGATTGACTAACTTTGAGCGCTCGTGCGAGAGGTAGTGGTCTTGAAAATTACTTGAATTATACAATTTTACTCGTATGACTTAGAGACAAGTATTTCATAAAGATAATAAAAAATATATATGTAGGTTAGGCATCATAATAACAACAAGCATATAACACAAGTATATAGTTATTAGTTAGGTTCAATACAACGCTTAGGCCCGGTGATCACTGGCCGAAATGTAAACGTAACGTAGAGCAAACGTAGACAAAACACGTCCATGATAATATAACCTCGTACATGATAAGATAAACGTATTCGCATACGGATTCATATACAGATTCGCGAAGCCTTCGAATTCATTCCAACAGAAACTCACACCAAATGCACCCTATGGCAAGAGGATCTCACCGGTGTAATATTTATCCGGTACACGTAACCGATTGGCCGCTAAAGATGTTCAAAGAAAAGTTCGGATTTTCGGCGTACCTTTTAATTTCGTTCAAACTTACACCAAATGTACGCTATGGTGAGAGCATCTCACCGATGTTATATTACCCCGGTACATGAAACCGTTTGGTCGATAGAAATGTTCAAAGAAGACCATTTGGCCGCTAGAGATGTTACGAAAAATCGGATTTCCGGCGTACATTTCAGTTTCGTTCAAACTCTTCTAAATGTAACCTATGGTAAGAGGATCTCACCGGTGTAATATTACCCCGTTACACGAAACCGATACGCATCGTCAAAAAATCTTATTTACGGCGTACCTTTCAATTCCGTTCAAACTTACACCAAATGTACCCTATGGTGAGAGCATCTCACCAGTGTAATATTACCCCGGTACACGAAACTATTTGGCCGCTAGAGATGTTCAAATACAAATTCGTATTTTCGGCGTACCTTTCAAATTCGTTCAAACTTATACCAAATGTACCCTATGGTGAGAGGATCTCACCGCTGTTATATTACCCCGGTACATGAAACAGGTTGGCCGAAAGAGATGTTTAAAGAAGACTGTTTGGCCGCTAGAGATGTTCGAATTTTCTTTGAGTTCGGCCAAGCGGTTTCGTGTACCGAGGTAATATTACACCGGTGAGATGATCTCACAATAGGGTATATTTGGTGTACGTTTGAACGAGATTGAAAGGTACGTCGAAATCCGAATTTTCATTTGACCATCTCTAGCGGCCTAACGGCATCGTGTACCGGTGTAATATTGCACCGGTGAGATGCTTTCTCCCTAGGGTACATTTGGTGTAACTTTGAACGGAACTGCAAGGTACGCCGAAAATCCGAATTTTTCTTTGAACATCTCTAGCGGCCAAACGGTTTCGTGTACCAGACTAATATTAAATGGTGAGATCCTCTCGCCATAGGGTACATTTGGTGTAAGTTTGAACGAAATTGAAAGGTACGCCGAAATTTCGTTTTTTCTTTGACCACCTCTAGCGGCCAAAAGTTTACGTGTACCGGGGTAATGTTACACTGGTGAGATCCTCTCACCATAGGGTACATTTGGTGTTAGTTTGAACGAAATTGAAAGGTACGCCGAAATCCGATTTTTTCTATCTCTAGCCTCCAAACGGTTTCGTGTACCGGGGTAATATTACACCGGTGAGTTGCTCTTACCATAGGGTACAATTGGTATCAGTTTGAACGAAATTGAAAGGTACGCCGGAAATCCGAATTTTTCTTTGAATATCTCCGGCGGCCAAACGATTTCGTGTACCGGGGTAATATTACACTGCTGAGATACTCTCACCATAGGGTACATTTCGTGCAAGTTTGAACGAAATTGAAAAGTACGCCGAAATTCAAATTTTTATTTGACCATCTCTAGCGGCAAAACGGTTTCGTGTGCCGGGGTCATATTACACCGATAAGATGCTCTCACCATAGGATACATTTGGTGTGAGTTTGAATGAAATCGAAGGGTACGCGAATCCGTATATGAATCCGTATACGAACACGTTGATATTATCATGGACGTTTACTGGAATGTCACGTGATTTTTATATTATTTCACCAAAATAAAGCAAAACAGAGGAAAGCAAGTTGTAGATATTTATACCCTCCTGAAATCATGAAGTTTCAGAACACTGTGGCCTGAGCACGACCAAACTTTTTTGGAAACAAAGTCACTTGACCTCAGAGGGCGGTACTTTTACCACCTGACCTGAT
>JARFNZ010139620.1:0-10601 GCA_031763405.1 Balanus nubilus
TTCCCCTATATAAACAGCTGAGCATAATGTACATGTGATGTGGTATACTACGTTTTTGAGATGACATTTTCCAGCGGTGCCTGCATCACAGGTGTGGCAAGTTCTATGATTCCCCCTTGGGCACGGTGGCTGGTCCAGAGCTGATCTTATCAGAGTGCTTGCCAGTGTTCTACCCCCTTTCCATGCGATTTTGATGCCTAGTTCAGATTTTTGTGCTGCGTTGTTAATTTTACGTGAGAGCTGATCATCAATATATGGGAGTGTTATGTATGTCGCTTGCTGTTGTCTGTTAGAATGCTGTTTTTGGTGCTTGGTTTTTATCTGTGTGTTTGTGATGAACTTTTCCAGGTAACTGTTGGATAGGAAAAGGCTCTTTATTAGCACTTATTTTAGCACTTACACACGCAATATAGCACTTATTTTCAATGCTTTTTTCTTCAATTGATTACTATCATGAGCCAAATGCTATCTTTTTCATGATAAATATCCTATTTAGTCTGCATTCAAGAGAGAATCCCTTGAATAGAACACGTGCAATTACACATTCACACCACAGCTCATTGCTTGGAAAGTGGAAATACAAATAAATATTCAAATAAAACTCCGGAGCTTCTGATACTGCCCAGTGTGTTTCCATTGTAACTGTCAAAGATGAATGTAAACAAAGTGGTCCCAGCCCCCATAAACCCTTGGAACAGGGTGAGAGTTCCATTAGCACTTGGTTCCAAGAGGATATTGTGCTTGGTCCACAAACCAAAGTAAACAAATTTGATGTGGAGATGTGAATCAACTTCCTTGGATCATGGATGTGATTAGTTTTGATATAATTACAGTGGTACCTAATTATTTTTAAAGACTTGATGGTTGATGTAATCTAACCAAACCTAACCCAACCTAACCTACAGATGTTTGTCTGATGGTTTGTGTATTTGAGGTTAACAGGAATACATTTTGGCAATTGGCACAAAGCCTAAAATGGAGTAACTTTATCTAAAATATTTGCTTTTGCCAGTGCCTAACTCTGTTATGCTTCCGCCTTTGGCAGAAGATCTCTGGTTCTTGTTTTCTCCATTTTTCCTTTTACCCAGTATGTGACAGATTTCTCTGCCAATCAGCATGTGTTATGTCATTGGTCCAAACTTGCTATGAGAGAACATTGGCTAACTTTTGTGGGATAAACATCCAAGTGATGATGCTCAAATGTGATGAAGAGATGTGAATCAACTTCTTTGTGACATCATTAGTTGCAATATAATTTCAACAGTAATTTCTTTATAAAGATTTAACATAATCCAAACCTAACCTTGCTTAACCTCACCTATGGATGTTCAACCCAGGGTTTGTGCATTTGGGGTAAACAGGAATATATTTTAGGCAAGTGTAAAAGCAATTATTTCAGGTTGTTATTCTGCATTGGGCTTTAGGTATTCAACCTGAAACATAAACCAATGTAACTTAACCTAAAATATTGTTTACCCTTGCTTAAAATCTATCCAATGCTTCTGCCTTTGACAGAAGATATCTGGTACCCATCTTCTCCATTTTTGCTATTACCCAGTGTGTGTCAGACTTCTCTGCTAATCAGCATGTGTTAGTTACATCATTGGTCTAAACTTGCTATCAGGAAACATTGGCTAACTTCCTTGGGATAAACATCCAAGTGGTGGTTGCAGAAGTCAGAGGCTCTGGTCTGTTTTTTTTTTCTCAAAGATACTGATGTTTTGAAGTGTTCTTGCTCTTAGATCATGATAAGTACACACATGGCTATTCTCTATCAATTGACACCTAATTTATTAGGAAGGACCCATATCTTCTGGTGTGCATTGCTGAATAGTGAATAGTCTCCCTCTCAGGTGTAATATGGTTTCACTTTTCATTGTGGCTGGCCTTTGACCTGACCTTGACCTTAACCCATCATTGACTGAACTGTCTCAGCTGAACACCAAAATTTGACTGGGGGTGGGACATAAAGTGCCCCCCCCCCACACCCCGAATATCTCCTGAACTAATGATTGCAGCGAGACGCACAAGATGGCATTCAAAATCTCTATGAACTATGAAGTGCATCTAAAGCATTTTCAAAATTTTGAAATTAAGGTCATGTGTCAGGTCAAGGTCAGGTCAAAGTTAAAAATAGGGTGTTTTCACATTGTGGCCTGTGGAGAATGCATGATGTGATTTTCCGGGCCCAAATTGCGTCATAGTACTCTCAAATGCTAGGTGAAGGTATTATATGAGTATAGTCTTCTTAGTAAGCATGGGTCAAGGTCAAGGTCAGGTCACAAAAGGTCAATATAGGTACCCATACATGGGTCATGTGACAAATGTTTTAATGGTCGTTTTAGACGTAGAATTCTGGGCTCAAAATAACCATCGGCGTCGACGTGTCCTTAAACCCTAATAAATAAATAAATAAATAAATAAATAAGTATAATTCGATGGTGGCGCTTGTTTTACCATCTGAACTTAATGAAGTGAAGTTTATTTTTTTTAGTTCAAACCCTTTGAATAGACGGATTTATGAGATCAGAACCCGCGCTAAGCACAGCTTGTTGCGCAGGTCCTGATCTCTACCGTCCGATCGGGAAATTTTGGATAGCCGGCAGAATTAAGTTAAAATTTTGTACGTGCCCACATAGCCGGACACGGTCCGCCCCACTCACTGACTTCAACTGACCTTGTGTGCGGCCGCTGCCACCGACCGCAAGCCATCACCGTCAGGAATAAATATCGAGCGCCAAAGCCTCTCGAACCCGGGCTCTCACTACCGGGAGTCCAGCGCTCTACCAACTGAGCTACGGGGCGGATAAAGGTTGTTATCAAGGTCAAATATGGACAAATTCGGAAATAAGTATCGTTTAATAAAAGCCACATATCTGAATCAGAATTTGCTCAGGATTCCTGTAGTGTCATTTATTGTTTGGTAAGTGGTCTAGGAATTTCAAAAATCGCAAGTCAAAATGATGTCATAAGTTTCCCCATATATGGAGTCATTACTCTGTCAAAAATAAGGATATTGCTTTGGAAGATAGATTATACCTATTTCTCTCATACATAATCTGTCTTAATTAACTTAAAAAAAGATTTTGTAGGCATTATTTAAAAACAAAATCGATATTTTCAAGTTTCGGGGTCAAAACAAAAACAAAATGTGAAAATTTGAAATAGTCATTTTGTAGAACTCCGACGAAGTGTTCCGATGAAACTGCTTCATTTTTTATCAGAAGATGTCAAATGAATGTACGAGAGATAATTCCAAGTTTTGCGTCGTTAGCGCCATCCGCTTTTGAGTTATTCAAAATATTAGACAAGGGGGGCACGTTTTGCCCCCTCACTCCTCAGTCAATGTGGGTTAAATAACCTTTTAAATAAAATTTAAGATGTGCATTAGATTTACGGTAATAGAGCATTTGATTGCTGCCTTGCGCATCTCACTGCAACCATTGGCTCAGGAGATGGGCAGGGTGTAAAATTTACCCCTCACACAGTAGGTTAAATTTGGCTGGAGACCCAGTGGGCATAAGTTAAGAGAATGGCAAATTAACTGTAAAACTTGGGAAAAGGGTGGGAAATGTTATCAATATGGTGTCATCTGCCGCCAAAATTTTGCTATCCTGGGACACTGTGTTTACAAAGGACACACAATTCAAGTTAAGATCAGATTTAGTAGATTCCTAAGTTTATTCATGTCATACAGAGAAAGTGAATTCAGAATGCACACTTATTAGGTATTTTTTCTCTAATGTTTTTCATTTCTTTGTATGGAATCATGCTTTTTCTTGGTTCTTGAGTAGTTCTGGTTTTCATTCATTGCTTTATTTTGTGACAAACATTTTACTCAAGATATGCAAACATGTTCAAATATGGGCATAAACAATATATTTTTGCTTGATCATTGTCTTATTAGTCCTTATCAGTTAACCCAATTGAAGGGTGCCCCCTGTCTGAGTTAGGACTATCGATAATCTATGGGCATGAATTGTGGTCAAAGGATCATATCATAATAACGTAGGATCATAACGTAGGACGATCCCTTCCAAGGATCATTATTATAACGTAAAAGTAACCATTTTCTTTGTGGTCACCTCAAAATAAATGACAACTCATAGCCTGGAAGGCACCTCAAAGGTTCCAGATTACCAAACAGGTCAGACAGGGTGCTGTGCCTGGTCACACAGGACCAGCAGAGCGTGAGGACTGTGGTCGCTCCCGCTAGTTTTGCAAGCACCACCATAACACATAAATGACGGTTGTATTTGTGTGTCATTGCGCATTGCTCCTAAACTAAACAGCTTTTAATTTGTATTTAATGTGGCAGTTTGGTGATGTGTTAATTATCGAACATACCAGCCGAGTGGCTGCAAAAATGAGCCTTTGACAACCATGGCTACAGTCAGTCCAGTCCACTCATAGTAGACCCTTAGTAGCCCACTCATAGCTTACGATCGTCGCCTCTCGCCTCTCGCTGCGGCTATTGGTTCGGGAGTTAGACGGGGGCCGCCTCTGGGGGGGGGGGGGGGGGGGGGGGGGGGGGGGGGGGGCCCCCCCCCCCCCCCCCCCCCAGCAGTGTTTGGCTGAATACCCCAACGGGGCGCTGGTTAATATTTGCCTACCAGTGTAGAGCTATATGTTTTGATGTAAAATCTGATGTCACTCCCTCGTTTCCTCCACAGGTCGGCCACAGGTGATCGGGTGAGTGCTCGTACATCCCATCACCCCTGCCATGCTCCAGCGCCTGCTGTTGGCGTGCCGGCCGCGGCTGCCGCTGCTCGCCACCCGCCCCCTGTGCTCAGCCCCGCCGCCGCCGCCGCCGTCGGCCGAGGAGGCAGCGCTGGTGGCGCTGCTGCGCGCCCGGTTCCTGGCCGCCGCCGCCCTGCACGTGGAGGACATCTCGGGCGGCTGCGGCGCCATGTACGCCGTCCACGTGGAGACGGCCGAGTTCGCCGGTCTGAACCGGCTGCGGCAGCACCGCGCCGTCCAGGAGGCGCTCAGTGAACAGATCAAGGACATGCACGGCATCCGTGTCAGCACGGCCGCGCCGCCCCCGCCTCCGCCCCCGCCTGCCGGAGAGACGTAGCGGGGTCTGCCGGCGGTGGCCGGGTTCCGCGGTGTAGGGGTGATGATAGGTGCTGGGGGTATTAATATCTCAGGACATCAGGGGAGCTGGGATGGCTCAGTGAGAGTTCGGGTACGCCTGTTACACTTGTCCAGTGGCCATCCCCTGAGTGGTTCGACTCAGGCTATTGCGTATTGTAATTGCGTATCCACTTTGCGTATTGTAATTCTGCCGGCTGCCCCTAGGATGAAATGGACAATACGCATTAGAGAGATAAATCTCAAACAGATTGTACGCCCCTTGAGGTTCAAAGTGCGTATGAAGGTCTATTTATCTTTTTCATTGAACGATCGGCGCCAAACTGGGATTATTCACAGCTCAGTGGCAGCCATACTATTTCTACAAAAGCTTGTGTAGCTATGCATTAGCGTGCTGTTTGATTGTCCCAGTTTTTTGATCCCCTGTTATTGCCCATTGCAAGGTGTCTATTCCTGTTTGACATTTTTGGCCTATGTATGTGAGACGGCAGTTGCAATATTTTGTATTCCTGACCGTAAGATATTTGTTGATTTTTTGCGGAGTACTTGTAGTTTGTTCTGTGAGACTAATAATGATTAGGTTGTTATTTTCCTCTTCTCAAAATATTATTTTTGCAGGATACGATGCGTAATTGAGGCACGTAGCTTAGTACTTGGAATTTGTAAAAGAAAGAATGTTGCTGAGGTGTAAATGCGGTAATGGTCAAAATACATTACGAGCCATTACTTTTCTTTTTCATATAAAGTGGAGCGTAGATGATGCCTTGCAGCAACGGTCACCTTCATTGCGATGAGTTTCGAGCATCATACCATGCACCACCGCCTCGCGCCCGGCCTCCGTCCGGCCGCCCCTCAGCTGCTCTGTCTGGTCGCAGGAGGATGGCGCACCCCACCGGCTGGGACGTGGAGCAGTACCGCAACGAGCACGAGCCGCCCGAGCACTGGCGCCTCTGCCGCGCCTTCATCGAGGCGCACAAGGCCGACTACTCCGAGGCGCGCCTCGTCTGCCTCGCGCAGTGCTTCGCCAACATGGAGTTCCTTGGCTGCCGTTACCCGGAGGAGACCATGCAGCTGGTGCGCGAGCTGTCCGCCGGCATTGCCGACGACTACCGGCGCCAGAAACAGCAGAAGGTGCAGAGGACATTCGTGCGCGCCTCAGACGCCGCCGAGGCGAAAGTGGCGCGGAAGCGGATCGCGTACGACACGAACGGAGGCACGTCGGCCAAGTCGTACCGGCTCTGCGAGGACAAACCTGCGGGAAACTCGGCTGCGTTCATACTGGTGGAGTACGGCGACGCGTGCGTTGACGACAATCCCGTGAACCGGCTCATGTGCTCCTCCGGCTTCTGCAAAGTGCCGGTGAAGTTTGACGCGGTCGGCAACTTGTGTGAGTGTCGGGTCGGCGGTGACCTGGTCGGCTCGGGGAGGCGCCCGGACGGCTCCAGCAGCAGTGCGAAGGGAGTCGGCGCCAAGGTGGCCAAGACTGAGGCGGCGACGGAGGCGCTGTCGGCGCTACGCAGGCGCTGCTACACGATCCGGCTCAAGACGAAGGTCCTGGCGGAGGAGGACGTGGCGCGCGGGGAGCTGGTGGCCGGGGAAGGCGAGGCCGCTCAGAAGGTGGCCGACGGCGTGGGTGGCAAGCTGCTGGCCATGATGGGCTGGACGGGCGGCGGGCTGGGCAAGCAGCAGCAGGGCATCACCGAGCCGGTCAGGCTGGACGAGGTGGTCGGCAGGCAGGGACTCGGCTCAGAGAAACGCACCGTCACCAGAGAGTTCAAGGACAAAACCGAGCTGCGACTGCGCGCGTACGCGTCCAAGTTCCAGGAGCGCGATCTCTCCTTCAGCAACGAGTTCAGCAACGATGAGCGGAAGGAGATCCACACGATCGCGCACCGGTTTGGTCTGAAGAGCAAGAGCTACGGGAAGGGAGACGATCGGTTTCTGGTGGTGTCGCACAAGTTCAACCCCTACCACTTGTTGCAGTACCTCATAGCCACCGGCGGACAGACTGACAAGTATGAGCTCATACCGCCGCGGACCGAGGAGGCCGCCGCGACTGAGAAGGGCGACTCGACGGCGTGACGTGGCAGGGTGACGTCATCAGTGGTAGTTCAAACAGAGGAGCCATGCTGCTGATCCTTTGGGTGACGCGAGATGATTGGAGTGACTTGTGTTTTGGAAGTGTATGTTTTTTAAGACGAAGCATGCTAGAATCCTCGGCCATGTTTCCCAGGCGCCACATTAGGTGACATGAAGTACTGCATTGTGACATGCGCTACTGCCATCCAGGAGTTCGGCCCCGCTGTATGGTGGCACGACGTCAGCTGTGTGACGTCACTGGGTGTCTGACGCTGATCGGTCGATGTCGAGATGCCATTTATCCCACGACGGAACAGGAGCGAGTCTGCACATATCTTTTTACGTCACAACAATTCATTTTGAAAACATTGAAAATGTGAGTCACCCAATTTATTTTTGAAAACAGAAATGTGAACCTGCCACCCGGGGACAGTGGTATCACTATTCCAAACAGAGGCACGTTGACGGTCGGCATAGAGTGGCCTGAATATGCTACTCAAATTTGTCTTCTGTACGTATGTGATTCAGAATGTTCATTGTTCAATTCCGTGCATTGGACAATATTTGTCACCTTGTGTTGTTTCATCTCATTCTTCCCATTGTGGACATGTTATTGCATTCAACAATATTTCTAAATTATGCATAAAACACGGCGATTGCACAGTATTTTGGTGGAGAGCCTGTATGATTCTGCCAGGATAAGTTTGTGTACATGGTGAGGCTGGTGACGCATTTCTGACGGGAGAATGGAGGGGCACGGGAAGGGGTGTATTCAGTTGGGTGGGCTTGCCCCCCCCCCCCCACTTGGGCGTGCGCTCCCCAACTTTACCATGAAATTGAATCAAATCCGGGGATAAATTTTTATCCTTCAGGATTTTGATGATACCTTAAGCGATTATTCCCAACCTCAGCCCCCTCAACTTGTCTGGAGAAGCTACACCCCTGGGCACGGGTCAATGTCCTCGCCATTACGAATCGAAATTCTACTTTGCCGGGTTTTATCATTTCTCCTGAGTTCAGGTCAGGCTTTGATATTCGGCCTCCTAACGGCATTCAATAGCTTTGGATCTCTACCCAAGCACGTAACGAGTGTCTCTCACTGGAATAACTGCTCGAGTCTGTGCACTGCGCCTTGTAAATCACGCCTGCGCCTTCCGGTAACGACATCTTTACCGTTCGGTGTAGTACCGCCACCTGGCAGGGGGCGCTAGCGAAGCCTGGGGAGTATGGGACCAAGCCATGAACAATGAACATCGCTGTTGATCAGCGCAGTGCTTTGATCAAGGTTAGACTAGACGCTTCTCAACAGGAGTTAGTTATATTTGACCGATTGATGAGTTGATCGGCGATAGTGGATCACTACAGTATGTACTTGTAACCATCAAAATTTGCTCCGACACCGCAATGAATATCGAATGGGTAAGTATATCGCAATCAGTAATGGTTTTTGGATTATAATGGATTGTAATTGAGCATAAACTAAGTAGTATTTTGAACTTTTCATAGACAATGTTTTACGATTTTAGAAGCAAAGAACGCCAAACCATTTTCCCTGTAGATTAACATGGAAAGTGATATCAGATTTAAAGTACTCGAGGAATATTTTGATTTAGCAGCACTTACTTTAACGGCCTCAACAAATGGCGGTACATTTGTTTCCGTTCTGCGTCAAAAATGCAGCCAAAAGTGTGCCAGATCCACAGGAATTGTCAGTGTTCGAGAGACGTGCGTACAATGCGGTCGGTGCATGCTATGTTCTGTGCACTTACAAACTCTTCTTCAAATGACGCCCTATAGGAATGTTTTGCTTACACAAATATTTTTCTTTCTTCGAAAAGCTAACTATAGATTTTATATTAATAACTATAATAGTTCAAAACATTTTTAATATAAATTCAAATGAAAAGGTACTTTTGCCTCTGATGACGTCATTTACTTTTTTGAAAGAGTTGAAATTTAGGTGCCTTTACGGTTACGACTGCACTATACACATGTTTCGTGAACGCGGCGGCTGCCGGCTGACCCTGTGCTATATTTTCATACTTTTCGCATTTTGTATTTTAGCTTCCGTTGCATTGTGTATTACGACAGGAGAGAGGATCGATTTCGAGCCGAACTAGTGGGTTGCAGTGCACGCGCGATTTTTGAAGGCGGACATTTATTTGCGCGTCAGTCATCACGCGTTCCGGACAGCCCAAGCCGACCCCGTGTTGGAGTTCATTGTTTTAATCGTCTGTAAAGGTAAGGCTGGGTGTGATAATGTTGATGTAAATGTGAGGTCACTGTGCTATGTCCACAAGCAGATCTAAGGGGGATGGTGGTGGGGCAAAACTCTCCCCAAACCATTTTGAAATAAGTGAAAATTGTCACATTGCTTACTTTAGATGGAAATCTTAGCAACTTCTACTTTGATTTGCTAAGGAAAGTTTGTTTCAAACAGTCTTATGAGGCATAAACAAGAGATATATGATACATTTCCTCTTTTTAAACTTCTTAAGATTTAACCCCCATCCCAACCTGCTGAAGCCTCCATTCTGGATCCATCATGATCAGTGGCCATGTGGGGTAAAGGTCATAACTTTGAACTTGCTCTTATGGTGATGTCAGTCATCAATTATCATGCTATTGGCAATGTATCACTTTGGTACTGTCCCAGTCAACAGTGTGAATAACATGAAGTCTGATATTATGAGGTGTTGACTGTTGAGGTTGTAGGATTCCTGTTTCTGTTTTTGTTCTAGTTTCATGTGTTTCTGTTTTTGCTTGAAACTGGATTGTTTGTGTCTGATGAATGCAGGTAGGTAGGTATGTGACCAATCCCTTGCAGCTTTGTCTGGTCAGAACCAGTGGGGCTTGGTGCTATCAGTGGTGCTTGGTGCTGGTGCTATCATGTAAAAGCCCACAATATTGAGATGATATAGCTACATATAATACATTTTTATAAGTTGTTTTTTTTCCTCTGAAATCTGAGCTTTCCATTTTGAACTGGGCAGTTGGATGGTTAGGTTCAAAATAGGCATATAAAGATAAGCAAGCAACCCTCCAAGCCTTTCAAGCAACTTTGATACATCTGAAATCTAGAATATCAGTTGCTGGTACTAGACCCAAAGGGTTTCTTTTTGATGTGTCAGTGGTATGATGAATGTCACATGAATCTGTTCATTGTAGCTCATATAAGGTTTAATAACTCAACCAGATGTTTAGTGATGAGGTATCTTGACAATTACTACCTTGCTGCTTTTGAAAGTGAGTCAATTTGTTATCCCTCAGTCCACCTGAATAAAGATTTTGACACTACTGTACCAATAAATTATGCAGTAACAGCGCTACTGTTATTAATGCAGTTATTAATTAATTTATTACATTAACTTTTACCTTCATGAAATATTTTCTGATGTTTAACATATATATATATATATATATATATA
>JARFNZ010139642.1:0-10599 GCA_031763405.1 Balanus nubilus
CGTCTAGCAAGGCAT
Organism: Balanus nubilus; assembly: GCA_031763405.1. Lineage (NCBI taxonomy): Eukaryota > Metazoa > Arthropoda > Thecostraca > Balanomorpha > Balanidae > Balanus > Balanus nubilus. The sequence continues at coordinate 16 of JARFNZ010139642.1, forward strand.
AAGGAAGCGATATCCGATGAGTTTTCTGAAATTCGCGAAACTTTTTTGGAATGATGCCCCCAACAGCGCCAGAACCGACGTTCTGGATCCGCCAGTGGGCGTGATTGCCCTTTTGGCGACCGTGATGGTGCATGAGGCGGTGCGGTGCAGTGCGTGATGGTCCTCAGGCCTTGCCTGGGGCGGTGCGGTGCAGTGTACTCGTAACTTCAGGCGTTCACTACTGGCGCTATTTGAGGACAGAGATGTTTCGAACTATGCGACACAGAGGACAGAGATGTTTCGAACTATGCGACACAGCATGATTGCAGGCGTTTACCACTGGCACCATCCTCGGACAGGAATGTCTGACTCAATGAATCAATTCAAGGCCAGACTCTGCCGTCATTGGGTGAAGAGCGTATGTAAAACCCCGATACCCCTATAGGAGCCCTGCTTGTTCTCGAATCGAGCTCGATGTGAACGGTGCTCCCAAGCCGAGCTGCCTCTTCATTTCCTATCACCAAAAGGCAAGGTAATGTAATAATTCGAATCATGCGGCACATCAAAAGTTGCAGACGTTAACCAATAACGTCCAACTAGGGTCGGGATCATTTTGAGTTGGGCGGCACAGCGTGTCTTCAGGCGTTTACCCCTGGCGCCACCTAGACAGCGTAACTAGGCGTTTACCCCTGGCGCCATCTAGACAGCGTAACTAGGCGTTTACTCCTGGCGCCATCTAGACAGCGGAACTGGGCATTTACCCCTGGCGTCATCTAGACAGCGTAACTTTAGGCGTTTACCCCTGGCGCCATCTCGGGACATTTTGATCTGTGTGGCGCAGCGTAACTAGGATTTCGCCAGGCGCCGTCTGGGAACAGGAACATCTTGAGTTTTGCGGCACAGCGTAATTTTAGGCATTTACCCCTGGCACCATCTGGGGACAGGACTAGGAGCCTTTTGAGTTATGCGGCACAGCGTAACTTCAGGCGTTTACCCCTGGCGCCGTCTAGGTACAGGAACGTAGTAATCCGTGCGGCGCAGCATATCTTCAGGTGTTTACTACTAGCGACAGGAGTATTTCGACTTCGTGTAACAGTAGATTTAGAGACAGGAGTACGTATTTCGAACTATTTGCCACAGCGTAACTTCAGGAGCACCATTTGGGTGCAGAATATTGGTTAATGAGTGTTGTTGCTTTGTTTCGTAAGAGTGGTTATCGGCGTTGTAGGAGATGCCATTTCGACGACCTCGACGACTTTTGTCTAAATTATAAATGGAACTGCTTATGTTGTACTGCATTCCACGGCGAAGTGCTCGCTCCGTGTTGCACACAGTTACCAACAACGCGTCAACTCTTCTTCCGTAAAATCGTAACACATACACATTCTAAGACTTATTCCATGTCGAAATGTCATGGAAGGAGTTGTAGAATGTTTATGAGTTACAGCGCCTCCTCCGTAAAGTCGTAACTCATACACTTTCTACCACTAACTCATTCCATGACATTTCGATATGGTGAAATCACCATCATCTCTTACTTTTTGTTGGAATTTAGGCTTTAGGGTTGTCTTAGATCCTGAATTTAGCTGTTGGGTCGTTCCAGGACATATTGACAGGGATAAAACACCGAACATCTCAGGTTTCGTATACATGGTAATATGATGCTCTGGATCATACCGTGGAAGTTTTAGCTCGATCAGAGCAACGTTTTCTTTAGTTATCGCCTCGGTTATTTTGTGAGGTCACGTTACAGGACTTTCTTTGGAGGTCGATAACACCTGTAGACAAGGCATTCTTAGAGAATAAGCTAGGCTATTGTGGATCAAATTTGGAGTCAATATTTCGTCAGGCGAGGTCACAGTGACGTCACAAACTGAATTATAGCATGACGGTTTAGCAATGCAAAGCAAGCACTATACAAATGGCTAGAGCACCTTTGCTAGTCACATCATTGGAGTTCATTTCACCCCTTCATACTTCCAAAGGAGTCTTCACACCAGCAGACTCTATAGAATCGGATGCTGGTGTGGATACTTGAGTTTTATTCGCCGAACGTATGTCGTATACCAACAAGGAACTTGGGTCTCGTATTAGGTATGTAGGGTTAGGTAGTAACCAACCATTTTGTGAAACATATTTACGCCGCTTTGAGTTTAGGAGGCTATAACTTTTTTTTAAATTGGGGCGTCAAACATACCTTATATGTGTATACATGGTGGTGGTCATTTTTCTCCCCAAATTATGTTTTTCAGTTTTTCGATGTTTTGGGGCTAAAAAAGCAAACATTTTGAAAATTCGAGATGCCATTTTGAAGACGATGGTATTTACGTCATTGTGGCGCTCTGGGTTTGCGATTTGCTTACAAACTCGATTTTCTACGATTTTTCAAATATTTATCGTTTTTGACCAAAAAATGGAAGTTCATGACGTCACTAAAACGTCATTATCTCCAAAAGTTTTAAATCATTCTTTATGAAAGTTTGTCAAACGATGAACAATTATGTTCGTGACAGGTACTGAAAGTTTGGCGTGCCTGCGGCGTGCCAGACCAGAGCTATGGTGCGGCGAAAAAGTGGGGCGTTTAACGCCCCCCCCCCCCCCAGCAACTCGCGGGTTAATGCATATATCATTATAATGCGTATCAAATTAATTTGCAGTTTTGGGTTATTTTTCCTTGCTGGATTGTGTGCCGCTTAGCATTGCGTTTTTTTAAAAGGATTTTAGCAAAACAAAATTTTCCGGAAAAAGTGGATAGTGGCCCCATGGGGGGCAGGGACCCCTGGCTTCCCGTTCCTACTCCCATGGTCTCCTACCTGGACAAAGTCTTATGCTTGAATAAATTCACCTTTAATTACCCCCGCTGGCAGCAACATTAACCGGAGTGAAGTAAATGTTCGAGGAACTTCGAATGTTTTAAATATCTTCTGAACGCCTTTTTCCGCGTCATCCTAGTCCGCTTGTTTTTTTTTTTAGTAAGTACAGGGAGTCATTTTGGCCCCACCACCAAAGCAAAGGGGGGGGGGGGGGGGCTTAGAAGCTCCGGGGTTCGGGTTGATAACGGAAAATGCTGCATTGTGGTACTTGTTGCGGCGCCCTAAAACACAAATCATCATCATCATTGTGGTACTTGCTACCCCGACTTCGTATCCCAAATACTAGCCCTCTAACTGCAATAGCAGCCGAGATATTCTCTTGTCAGTCCCCCCCCCCCATTTGGGGTTCATTTTAAAATACGCACGTATATTGACGGAAATTAACGAAATTAGAGGAAAGACGTATGTTTTTCATCTTTGCATTGGTGGACAATGAATATGGAAGTATTTTAGGAGGTAAAATGGAATTGGTTGTGTATCCCCGGGGAATACGATATCAACGGTAAGAAGGTCACAAGCTTACGGGTTCAAGCTTGCATAACCCTCGCCCCGATGGGCTATTTCCGACCCCTGCCACCCGATGGGGGGGGGGCGTTTCGCCCCCCTTACGATCTCAAACTACTTGACCGACTTTAAAAAGTCAAACGGTAACCGGTAGCCATGTGCATTGACTTTCAGAATAACATGCGAACTGTGATCCCAAGGTCACTGATGACGTCACAGGTTTTAACCCATTTTTTTCAAAGACCCGATTTTTGCCTGTTTTCGTCGTGTGGGATTGCCAGGCAAAATAACGATATTGTATGCATAAGAAGCTACGAAATCGGCATGTATCGTGTTCCTGACACTTCCAAGTACGTTCCAAGCCTTTGGTAGTCATGGGTCAGGTCAAGGTCTTACGAGGTCACGTGGTCAGGAAGATCAAACTGCTGATTTTGGTCATAGGGAGCTGTAATACATGTCTTTGGGTCAGTTTGTCATCAAGAATGCGAAAAATTTCCCTGAAGCATTGCTTTCCCTCTTGAAGTCGGAAAAATGAAACTATGGAAAATCATCGGAATCCGCAGAAATGACAGAAGTGGCCGTTTTTGCCTTTGAAAGGTCATAACACAGTCATTGTTAAAGTTATGACTTCATATTTGGTTCACATATTTATCTAGCTGGCCTGTAACACATAATCCGTTTTTTTGTTGTTGAAAATTTTAATTTTTTCACAAATGTTTTTACAAAATAAAAAATTTCAGTTAAACTTTTACCAATTATCATATTTCTCAAAATTCGAAAATCCGGCATAGCAATTTGATAGCAATCTATTCGCAGTGTTTTGATATGAAACAATTTACTTTAAATCTTAACTAATGTGCGATTGAGAGCGTTTCCCACAAACCCCTATTTTCGGCCTAAAATGGGAAAACATGACGTCACTCTGGCGTCATTGATGGCCGACCTATCATGATCTTTTCCTTTTGCCAGTATGTGTTGAATTGATGTCGGAAGGGGCATGCAAAGTTCGGTAACACTGCTAGCGTTATTTTGGGAGTTAACAGGAAAAGAGGAGAGGGGGCTTTTTGAAAAGCACACTCCCATCGGGGCGCGGGTTAAGGTCACACAACAAATCTCGGAAAGGAACTCTCTCTCTCTCTCTTATGTCGAATTCATCCATCTAAATCTTTTTAGTAGTTGGCTTAATCAACTGGCCCGTTTTCCCCTAAAAAAAAACTTTGCAAGCTGACCTCGTCCAAATGCCTGAGACTATGACTCCTTAAAATGTAACTTCTAGAATAATATCTGCAATGTGGGCTGCATTAAGAGACAATAACATTACGTCATATAGGTAGAACCAATTACTTAGAATAAGCCTGCATTTTCTGGTCCTTTATCAACCCTCATCTTTCCTGTGCTCTCGTGCAATCTCAAATTGGTGAGCAATAATATGAGACTAACTAGAAAGGCACGCCAGGTCACTTCGTCAGACCCGTCGCCCACTTCACTCACGTCGCACATAGAACATACGTCAGATGAGAATTACGCAACACGGTTCTCCCACGACTCTTGAGCATTGCCGTATACGACGCAGTACCTGCCAGACAGAAATGACGCAACATTATTGGGCGTGGTGAGGGTCAGAACAGAAATCAGATAACCCACTCATAAAAATATGGAAACAATGTGACGAATATTGGTGCATGTTGCACTTCTGGTGTCGTTCTGATACGAACCTAAGTATTGCAATACCACACTGTTTCCTCCACTGATGGTAACAAACCATTCATCAATGCATTCACTCCAGGATGCTCAATACCGCCGAGTAAACCATTTGAGAGCGTAATGCGCGTTGTATCGTTGCTATTTCCATTGACCATGGAAAGCACACTGGGTCAAATGAAGAAGATGTATTTTTAGACATCAATTCTCATAGGTGGTTCTTGTTCCTTTTTGGTACTTAGCGTCACAGATATGAATTATTTTCAGATTATTTATGGATTGTGTCATATCAATAGCGACCTCATTTGTTTAATATATCGGTTAGCGCCTGGAGCTTATTTCGGAAGTCACTTAATAGGTTTGCAACTTATAAAAGGGCGTAAATCTTTGTTTAATTTCGTTCCACTCTGCATACAGAGACATGCCGCTGCAGTGGTATTATATATTGGGTGCCGATAACTGCGCAGTTTAGCGCCATAAAAATACCTTCATCAAGTTTTATTTGAGGATGTAATTTAAAATACTATTTTTGCATATAACTTTATGCAATTGAAGGTGCGAATTATTTTGATTGCCTAAAATCTGCTCAGAAAGGAATTTTCTGCACACTATTATGCCCTTTTTATTGATATAATGAGATAAATCGTAACCACGAATGCATTTTTTGACCTACATATTTCTTGCTTTAGACGTGATTCCGTCAGAGTTAGTCCAATTTGCAAACCTGTGCACCTTTGCCATAGATATAGATATAGATATAGCGCGAATTTGATAGGGGATTAACCCAACCAGACGTTGGCATGCCCGTTTGATAGGAGATAATAGTTTCTGATTTATTTGTGGGTCGGCGGCGTTCACACGCCAGGTTCGCCAGTTTATTTGACGATCGTCCACCCATTCTGCTTGAGCCAAACACCAGCAATTTCTTTCCTGTTTTCTCGTGCGGGACTCGTGGAAGTTCCCACAAGTCAGGGGAAGTGCGCTGTGTCGTCTTGGCTCTGAGGGTGGCTGCTTGGTCATCTTGCCACTTACACGTGACAGCTTGACCTGACTGCAGGGCTCACCACAGATGGAGTCCACCAAGCCGGTTAACACAGTGGCGTCTACAGACTTGGTCCAATATTGAATGTTTGGGGGATCGTGAAAGGTGCTGTGATCTCAGACTACCCACAAACTAAGCAGCAGCTGGAAACTGTTATCAAACGGGCCGGGAGGATAATAAGCAATGACGAGTCTCTTTGCCAACACCTGATTGGGTCAATTCCAAGTCGAATTTCGTGATCAAACACACCTGACTGAATTATAGCAGAGCTTTAGACAAAACGTCCGTCGTAAAAATCACTCTTGAGTTAGGATTCCTGTCATTATTTCAATAAACGAAACATACCAGTGCGTAGAGAAGGCAATTTTGCACAAGACTTAATCGACTAAAGTAATGAACATTGTCGACTAAAGTAATGAACATTGTCCTAAATAACAAGTTCTATGCAAAAATCAAAATGAAAGTTTGTATGTTCCATCCTCTATCACATATTTACAACGCATTTGTGTTGTCCCCGTTTGATTTGTTGCTCGCAAATCCATCAACCATAATATCATATGCATTCCTTCGAATCTCACTCTTTGAATTTTCTGTTGTGAAACCCCTCTGTCAAAGCTCAGGAACAATATTATCTCATGGCCCGTCCTTTCTGCCCGAGTGCGCCCGCCTTGCATGAACCTCTCCAATCATTCAGCGATCTAATTATAGTTAACTCCACTGCCCCACGGGCCCTCAGCTGCCTCGGCATGCCAGTGTTGCGCAAGTGTCCTGGTGACCTGACCTGACCTGACCCTGTGCTGTTGCAGGTGCTCCTGTCCGCCGTGGCTGGGCGTGGTCCGGCCGGCCGGCTGATGATATAGCCCGAGGCGTTGTCTGACCCCGGCCGAACAACCGACCCCCCGGCGCCCGGCTGGCTGGCGTCGGATTAGCCAATTGCAGGCTGTTGGGCAATACGTGCTTACTTAAACACGCTAGGGTGTCTTTGGCTGTGTGGCTTTGTTCGCGGGTGGATTGCCTGGAGTTTTAGTATTTCTCTCAGGCGGATGCGAATGATTTGCCTTTCATAGGTGATAATGTTCAACTTGAGAAGGCTGTTAATATTGTTGGGGGGAGGGGTACTCAGGGATGCTCAACGATATGTTCTGTAGTAGGCTTGAGATTACGACCCTGCCTGCGATGATGAGAGATTCAATATTTACGCATCTGTAGAATATTGCATGGATTTATTTCGGCATAACACTGTCGCCTGGCTCGATGCTATAGGGCCGCATGTTGCGTAAATGTACGCCGCGCATCGTAAATGTAGGTGTAGGGCTGGATCAATGTTGGAATTGCCGTGCAATCAAGTCTAGTCATGAACGGGCTTTCAGTGGACGGTAGGCCAGGGGTCGCGAACATTTGTGCGACAGCAAAGCTGATGAGGCTGCGATATTCAGAAGCATATCTGGTGGTGATAGACCAAACACGTGATGCATATCAGAGGCGAATATCATTGAAGTTTGTCGTACAATGTGTAGTAGAAAGATAATGCGTGTCGACACCGTGAATAAGGAATGTTTTTCAGGGTACCATATTTATTTCTATATTTTATTTATATTTATATTTGTATTACCATATTTTACCTAACTTATTTTTACGCAACATTCCAGAGGCAGGCTTTTTTGCTGACGACTCTGGCACTTTTAAGCTCATGTCTTGAAACACATTTCATATTATTACAATTTTGAACTCTGCTTTTAACATGTACATTCAATCACCTTTTTTATTTTTTTATTTTTTGCCGAATGCATATTTTCACTTCTTCCTTGTAATCCTTACCGGACATTTTTGTGTATTTTGCTGATATTTGTGATATGCTATACTTTATCTTGTACATGTGTTGCCTGATTTACTGTGCATATGACTTCATCTGTTAGTTGAAAACACCCTGTTGGTGATCACTTGAATAAAAAAAGAGAAATATTGTGATCGTTATCGCATTGTATGGACAGAGTGCAAAATATGTAATTTATCTTTAATCATAATACATAGGTCCTATCAATATAGTATAGCGAACTACCACCATTAGAGGAAACAGCATGAACAGCATGAACGTATGTTAGCACTTCTACATTTGACGACAAACATAAAATGTTTGTTGTTGTCCTAGATTTTATTTGAAAGTCGCCTGCTTCCGATGGGTATCATGCTCGTTGGTTGTTTTAACATGGGCTAGTCATTAGACATATTCCAATGAAATATCACAGATATATGGTACCACGGCTTTAGAAAATTGCAGCTCGCTCCACCAACAGCATGCTATACGCCGGCCATTCACTCTTACGTGGCTAACAGAAGCATTTCGCCATGATTTGTGGCGTAACGAACACGTTTGACGCAGAACGTGGCACCTCGCTCGGGAAACTCAACGACTCACTCTTCCCTTCAATCAAATTTGGGCGGGAAAATGACGCGTAGCTATCATTACACATGATTGACGTGTTCACGTCACGACCCACACTGGCCGAGCATCGACCGGAGACCTTACGCCCCAAAAGAAGGTCAAACATTATAGGCCTCCGAAATGTCAATGTCAGTTAGCTGCCGAGGTAGGGTCATACTCAATCCATTCGCTTCATGGTTACGGTCTTTAGGAGCGGTATGTCCATCCAGGCGATTAATTAATCAAAAGGAATGCTGTGACGCACATGCTAGCTGTGACCTTACCAAGTGGACAAACCTGGCATGACAATCAACTGTCGAACAGCTCGCTGCCAGCGTTACTTTTGAAATGGAGATGCAATATTTTCGCAAAAACATGTACGGGCACCGCATGGTCCGCAATTTTATAGTGGATAAACAAATTTTAAATTCACCGCATGGTCCCACCAAAATAAAATAAATAGCGGTATGTACCACAGGTCAAGACACATTTACCGACATATACCATGATATAATATGATATACCATGTATATAACATGCTTTCTGAATCTGAAATTCTGAATTAACAATACCGGCAGCTCGCCGACGTGATCAGGCCATACATATCGCATGATAACCTGTGGTAATTAAAAACCCCGCATCGTGGTAAGACGGGAGGAGATATTGATCACTGTTAAAAAAGCTGTTTTCTCCAGAAGCACTTCATCCAGGTTTCGGAGATGTATTTGTTGCAACGATTTTAGATATATACATATGTCTCATTTACGTTTGGGAACAATAAGCGTTACTTCTTCATTTGTGCACTATGGTCATGAATTAGAATTTAAAAAAATACACTGGTTTAGGTGGTAGTCAATGCTCGCTCAGTTCAAATGGGTGATCGGCTGATCTATTTATTGATACTTAACACTGCAGGCATGTGCCGCGACACAAAAAAATGGGATCCAAAAGGATCCCATGGAAAGATGAGTCTGCAGAATCTAGGATCCATTGGATATCACAATAAAATTTGACCAATAGATCCATGGTTCACAAGATCCACCGGCGATGTTTCACCGAAAGATCTAAGATCCATAAGGTTTGGACTGACATGTCATGATGACATGTCACTACCGACATGATTTGTCCGAAAGATCCCAGATCCACGAGATGCACGGCAAAGTAATTTGGCAACGTCTAGAATCCACGAGTTCCCACGACAGAAATTATACAACCTACGATAAAAATATACATGATCCCAAGACGAAAAATCAAAAACCTAGGACATGAATAGCATGATGAGATTCGTTGAACGTATTGTTTCTTGAAGTAAATATTTAAAAAAAGTCAGCTAATGAATACATTGCAAACGAATGATTGAAAACAACAACATGTGGCATGGTCAAAAGTTATAGGTTCCTCATCACGAGCGAGCGCGAAGCGCGAAGCGAGTTCTTTCGTGGTATATGGGAAAAAAAGAGTATGAGCGGCCCGGTCCGACCCGGCCCGACCCGGCGTGACGCTTTTGAGAGGCTTATATCTCTGCAACTGCACGTCCGATTGACAAGCGACCTTCTTCGCTAAGTGGCCCCATCCCCCTACCCTGTATGAGACTAGTGCCGACTCACGTTAGTGCTCACCACGGCGCGTGGCGCGTACCGCGTGAGGGGTGTCGGAAATCGCCTTTTCACAAAAACTCCGCAACGGCTGGGTCAATTGTATTCAAATTTGGTGTTTGGTTAGAACTGCGACATACATAACACATCAACTGCGACATGTCCATAAGTCACAGGTGTGGTGCCCCTACACTTATGCACGTGAACACCCCTATTTTAATCTCAGGAATGGCTGGGTCGACTGTGTTAAAATTTAGTGTGTGGCTAGGGACCCATTAGCTACGAGCCTTCTATAAGTCACGTGGGGTGCGTCTGCACGTGTGCAGATCCCTACGGCTGTGCCGATTGTGTTCAAATTTGGTTTCGTTTGTTTGTTGTTTATTTAACATAACATGAAAAAACAAATACATAACATAAATAATAGGATTGGTGCAAAAGTCACAAATGACTTATATCGTGGCACCTCTC
>JARFNZ010139653.1:0-10598 GCA_031763405.1 Balanus nubilus
CTATGTGTTCGATACAATGTAACGTAAGGCAGTACCAGAAACAAGTACCAACAAGTACCACTCCCAAATAAGTCATTGCTAGTTCATTTCCTCTTATATGAAGCAAAAAACCACTGTAAGTGTTGTTTCAAAATCATGCACGTTCAGAAAACACCAGTTATCCATGGTTCTCTTCCATCGCCAAAGGTCATACATTCCCTTTAACATTTGATGTCTTCTGGAGCAGATGCTGTGGAAGCGGAGGGAGAGAGGCATGTGTGCTTGCTGCCCTCATCGAAAGAGGTGAGGGCAAACATATCTTTTTACCCCCACCCCCAAAATGCACCCATCGAGTGTGCATAGTACTGCAGTCGAATGTCGAAAACAAGTATGTCCGATCGCATACAAAGTATTTTTCCTCCAAAAAATACCCATCGGAAAAGACCCATCATGTTGTTCCAATCGAACCAACATGAGCTTACCTTTTCCATCTCGGAAGCTAGTCCATTGTAGTACAATGCCATAAACACTTTCTGTTCTTGGTCAATATGGCGATGTCCCTGAGAACCTGCGAGAGCAGCACCGACCACGGCTGTCTGTTTTAGCTCGGTCGATTGACTAATCAGAGGAAGGACGGCTTGGGTGTCACTGGTCAGCCTCTCCTCCATTATGTGGTTTGCCACCGCTTTATAGGTGACTTTTTCAGGCGAATCTAGAGGGGCATGGGCATAGCATTGAGCCCGATAAGTGCTCAATAGCCTCCGGCAGACTTGTGAATGATTAACAATTCTATGAATCGCGGACCTCGCTGGAGAACGCCGTTGCGCAGAGCAACGACTCTACAGCCGACAGCGCTGTGCGCCAGCGTGTCCACGACCGGCAGCACAAGATGAAGAGCTACCATGACCAGCGAGCTCGTGAGCCCGACTTCAAGGTAGGGGATGTGGTGCGCTATCGTCTGATGCCCCGGCCTCGCAAAGGACGGTCTCAGTTCTCGGAGCCGTGTGTGGTGACAGCGCAGCGTGGCCCGGTGTCGTTCGAGCTGGAGGGAGGAATTAGAGTCCATGCAGAGCGTCTCTCCAGATGTTACACCTCTGTCGACAGGTCGGCTGCATCTGGGAGTACTCAGGCGGCACACGAGTCTGAACTGAGCCCAGACAACGTCTCCGGCCGCCAGGTGGAGCAGCGGCGCCCGATGGTGGACAGCTCGTCGGGGACAGCGCCGGACAGCGATGATGATCACGCTGTCCAGGGAAGTGCCGGGGACAGCAACGTGGGAAGCAGCTCCAGCTCCGGCCCCACCGCCACCGGTGCTGCGATGGACTCTCGTGACAGCGTGACCGGCTCCGGTTCCGCTGCCAGCGACGGCAGCGGCGTGGATGGCGCTACCTCCGGCGGCGGCGACGGCGGTGTTCGTTATGAGGAAATGTATCGCACGCGAAGTGGACGGACTGTGCGGCCACCTGTACGTTGGGGGAAGGAAAATGTAGTTTAGCGTGCTAGCGCTGTGTGGGCGACCTGCCGCATACCACCGTGACTGGCTGACCTTGACCGGTCAGCGCCCGCGGCGGCGGCCGGCCGAGCGGAGCGGACTGGCGGGCTGGCCGCGTGCGGGACGGGCAGTCGGTGGCGGGGCCGGGCCACGTTGACAGCTCGGGCTGAGGCCGTCAGTTGAAGTTGTTCTGTTTTGTTTTACGCATGTGTATGGACAATACACATCATATTTTTGGCGACGAGTAAGTTAACGTAACGTAATGTTTCAACCGTTATCGCCACCGGAATTTCTCTCGCGGCCGGGGCAGCGTCCCGGCAGCTGGCGTCGTTGGTACGAAGATTTTCTGGACTTCGCGGAAGCCAGCGGCTGGTCGGAATGGCCAGATCGTCGCCGGACAGCGTTCCTGATGACGGCGGTCGGTGCTGAGGCACGTCGTCTCTACCGGGCGACAGCGACGTCGGTGAGGCAGACGGGCGACATCAAGCCGGAAGTGAGTACAGGCGAGGCTTCTGTGTCTCCTGTGGCTACTGTGGAACAGTTGGAGTTTGACAGAGCCGTGAGTGTCTTCAGGAAACTGTTTGAATCAGACTCTGATGTCCGCTCAGCTCGAATGAAGTTCAGAAAATGTGTGCAAAGCTCAGATGATGCAAATGTCATATATCTTGCAAACCTTCGCGAAGCGGTTGATAACTGTCAGTATGGCGAACTCACAGATGAAATGATCCGCGATCAGTTCATTGAAGGATGTCACTCCGAGTCACTGCGTGAGAAACTGATGATGACTGATGATCTGACTCTGTCCAAGCTGGAGGAGATGGCTGCAGCCCACGACAGAGGCCTGCAGCGCAAGTCGCTCCTGCACGGATGTCCGAGGACTACGGAGGCGTTCACCACAGACGTGGAGGTGGCGTTCACGGGCCGACGGAGCGGCGCCGAGGGGAGCGACACGACTCGTAAGCACCAGCAACGCCAAGTCAGGAAAACTGGTACGTGCAGAGCATGTGGGGTTGCTGGTCATTGGGCTAATGATCAGGAGTGTCGAGCTCGGAACTTGAAGTGCTTCAAATGCAATGTGGTTGGTCATTTCAGCAAGTGTTGCAGTCGTTCTCACCAGACGGTCGATGCTGTTGATACTGTTCAGATCCTGTCTGTGACCGATGGGGGTGTCCACGCCGTCAGCCAGAGCGTGTCTTGCCCGTACTACTCTGTTTGGATTGATGAACAGGAGGTGAAGATGCTCGTAGACACCGGTTCCGGGGTCAGTATCATTCCAGCAGCGATGTACAAGCAGTTGTTCAGCCATTATCCCTTACGTGAAGGCGGGAAGCTGTCTCAGTGGAATGGGAGCGGCATTCATGTACTGGGTAAGATGTCAGCAGAAATCACAGGTGCCGAGCAGACGACCGTTCCGACGGACTTCTATGTGGCCGAAGGTAACGTACCCATAATGGGTCGCGATCTGCAGCAGCAGCTGGCGGTTACGGTCAGTCACGGCAGTGTGGTCTGTCATCTGCAGGACCAGGTGCTTCCAGCAATCAGGGGTTTCGTGCACAAGGTACGCCTACAGCCAGGAGCTGTGCCGGGACCAGCGCGTCTGAGGAGTCTGCCGTATGCGGTGCGGCAAGAGGTGAGCGACCACCTTCTTCAGCTGGAGGCGCAAGGAGTCATCGAGCGGGTGTCCTGCGGGTCATCTCCGTGGCTGTCTCCTATCGTCGCCGTCAGAAAACGAGGTGGTCAGGGGCTCAGGATCTGTCTGGATCTGACCGAAGTCAACAAGGTCATCGTTGCAAACGGCTATCCCATCCCGGACATGCAAGAAATGTTGGACAAGCTCCGCGGCGCGAAGGTGATGTCAAAGCTGGATATGAAGTCGGCGTATCATCAGCTGGAACTACACGAGTCATCTCGCAATCTCACCGCCTTCGTGCACGAGGGACAGACCTGGAGGTACAGGAGGTGCTGCTTCGGGTTGAAGAGCCTTCCACAGTGCTTCCAGAAGCTGATGGAGAGTGTCCTGCAGGACCTACCAGGCGTACAGGTGTACCTGGATGATGTTCTGGTCGTGGCACCTTCCTGGGAAGAACACGAGAAGAGGCTCAACATGGTCATGAAGAAGATGAAGGACTACAACATTACGCTGAACAAGGACAAGTGTGTCATGGGAGTGAAGTCTCTCGAGTTCCTGGGGTTCATCGTGTCTGACCGTGGCATCGAGATCTCGCAGGAGCGCGTTCAAGGATTACGAGATATGGGTCGTCCAAAGTCGCAGAAGGAGCTGCAGGCGGCCTTGGGATCACTCGGCTTCTACAGCAAGTTTGTTCCCAACTTCAGTTCTCGCGTGGAGCCAATGCGCAGACTGTTGAGGAAGGAGTCGCCTGGCTTCGTGTGGACAGATGAGATGTCGCTGGCTCTGGAGGATGTGAAATCTGCGATCCTGAACTCGTCCGCTCTGGCGCCGTTCGATCCAAGGCTGGAAACGTTCGTGACTACCGATGCCAGTGACGTCGGGCTAGGAGCAGTGCTCTCGCAGATCCACCCGGAGGGGGAGAGGGTCGTAGCCTTCGCTTCCAGCACACTAAATGCATCTCAGCGGAGGTACAGTGTCACCGACAGAGAGGGTCTGGCATGCGTTTGGGCGTGTCAGAAATGGCATAAGTATCTGTGGGGCAAGGAGTTCGTCCTTCGAACAGACCACGCCGCCCTGAAATCTCTGTTGTCTGCTAAGGGAATCGGTCGCGCTAGCATGCGCATGTCTCGCTGGGCTGTGCGACTGATGACCTACACGTTTCAGGTTCAGCACATCCAGGGGAAGACGAACCAGGCAGACGGCATCTCTCGCCTTCCCAGCGGCCAACAGGAGATCGAGGAGGACGAAGTCCATCTCATCGCAGGTCTAGAGGAGATGATGCCTGCTGTGACCAGCGCTGAGATCGCTGCAGCTGGAGGCGAAGATGAAGAACTGCGAGCTCTGATAGACCAGATTCCTCAGCACTGGCCTCGTAGCATGAAGCAGGTATCAGCAACGCTCAAACCCTATTTCAGGTGTCGTCAGGAGCTGAGCACTTCAAAGGGCATGGTCTTCAGGGGAGATAGGATCATCGTCCCTTACTCCCTCAGGTCCCGAGTGCTGTCGTTGGCCCACGACAGTCACCCTGGCATCGTCCGCACGAAGCAACGGCTGCGTGCCCTCTTCTGGTGGCCGGGGATGGATGCAGAAGTGGAGACGGTCGTCAGAGCCTGCTCAGTCTGCACTGCATCAGACAAGTCGGCGAAGGCGTGTCGCACCCCGCTCATCCCAGTCCCACTGCCGCAAGCTGCCTGGGACAAGGTCGGAGTGGACTTCATCGGCCCTCTGGCGGGTCCGCCGAACCAGAGGTATGGCATCGTGCTCACCGACTATTACTCTAAGTGGCCAGAAGTCGCTTTCGTTCGTGAGCCGAGTACAGATGCTGTTGTTGAGTTCTTGAAGGCAGTGGCATCAAGGGAAGGATGGCCAAAGGAAATCGTTACTGATAATGGTACTCATTTCACGTCGGCGAAGTTCGGAGTGTTCCTCCGTGCTAGCGGGATCAAACACATCAAAGTGTCCCCTTATCACCCAGCAGGTGCGGGAGCAGTGGAGCGATTCAACCGTTGTGTGAAGGCGACAATCCAGATGGCGGATCAACAAGGTGGAGATCGTCGGAGCCACATGCAGCGGTTCCTCATGGTGTATCGCACCACGCCATACGCGAAGACTGGCAGTAGTCCGTCAGAGCTTCAGCACGGCCGTCGACTGCTTAGATGCTTAGGTCAGGTCAATAGTTGAGGTTTCAGAGGTCATCAACGGTCAAAACATCCGTTTCTTGCGAAAATGGTTATTCGCAAATAATTTGTCAACTTGTTAAGCTAGAACAATAGTTTGTCACCATGGTATTTCTCTCGTCAAGGCGAGTTGAAACATAACTATGATGACTTTACGTGGTCAATTTCAAAATCTGACCTCAGGTCAAGGTCACGTGACCTACGTGGTGACCCAAGTAGGTGAAACTGGATCATGTTGCATATGTGTCGATGCGACTTGGCGGGACAAACACAATGGTGCCATTTTCACGTTCCTGTCTCGTCTCTATCAAAAGTCATTGGCAAAAAAGTTATTGGTGACCTCGGGCGAACTCCGATGATCTTTACAGGGTCACTTACCAAATTTAGCACTTGGATCATCACTTATGGCCTAGGAAGATTTGATCCTGACAGAATTAGACTGATTTGGTTGGTATCCTCTGAAAAAGGAGGGAACTAATTTTTATCCCATTAACTTACTATGGGGATGTCACGAAACTGACCTTAACTCAGGTCACCGATACCAAAAAATCTGAAATAAACAAATCTTAGGTAATAATGTTCTTACATAATTATGATAGTTCGAAAAAGATAATTCAAAGATTGTAGTTGTGGCACGACTTCAAACTTGTTTTGGTTGGGCCACGTGACCTGACCTCAAACACGTGTGCAAAGAACGGCGACGTTGCACGCCGTGCTGGTCAGGGCTGTTTGTCTCGAGGGTCAAGAGGTCAGCTATTCAGAGCACGGATATGCCCTCACATCTGATAAAGAAGGAATGTGAGGGGTCGGGATCGGGTCAGTAGAGGAGCAAGATTAGGGGCTAACAGTAAAACACACCCAACCTGTTCTTTCTACAGAAATGTAGCACCTCCAACCGGCAGCAATCGGCACTGATGACACCCTGCCCGAACCGTGATGGTCCCGCTGACAGCGTATTCATAATTGTAATCATAATGCATTTTTTCGCAATCGCACCATGTGGCACAACATGTAAATAAAAACCCTAGCGGCGCTTTATCTTGTTTTGATAAGTGTCGATGGCTAATGATCTTAGATGCATGCCTCTCATTCAGAACTTTCTAATGCCGTCTTGTGCGTCCCCCAGTCATGATTAGGCCAGAAGATAACGAGGATTGAGGAGACAGATTCTGCCCCTCCCCTTTCAGCGGGGGGGGGGGCAAACTCGCCGTCACGGCATTGTTGCTTACTTTACAGGTTTTCTACGCCTGCGTATGCTTCTAATTACGATCCGCCGCAGAGCCTCAACACACAGGCTCATTGTTATCGGCAATCGGTACGCGAGCCAGGGCAGGACGAAGGGAAGAAGTGCGGACTCTGGTAATCATCGGCCGGCACTGAGCGAGCTGTCAAACCGACGGTCAATTCCTCATCGGTGCGGGGATACAGCCAAGTTGTCGTTTTGCCTGCTGTGGGAAATCTGGGCCGGGCGAACATGCTTGTTAGACCGACTGAGCATGATTATATCTGCAAAATGCCCGTAATGGTTAATTCAGATTTATTACATGACAGGCCATACAATTACCGGTAAATATGTATGTAATGTTTTAATACCGGCGGTAAATGTCGATACTTATTTTCGGTCTGGCTGTGCCGGTACAGTGCCGGTAATGCTTTTTGAAGAAAAGTTAATCTCTATTAGGAACTGATCGTTCTATCATGAGAAACACACGGGGTGCATTTCGCAACATTTGTGCAGCATATAGGTACCGGGTGATCATTTGGAACTGTAATAAATTAGAGGGCTGCCAGAGACAGACATGTAACATTGACAGAAATGAAACACATACTGTTGAAAGGCCGATTGTTGGACATTTGTGATGACATGATCACGATCATCCTGCGCTTCAGCAGAAGTACACAGCAGGCGTTCGAACTGGACACCTCAATCTGCCCGGTGGGGCGCGCGTTTCGCCATTTTCATCAGCAGCGCCAAGTGCATGTTGTACGGGAAGCTTTCTACGTCCGTATCCATCCGTTCAATAGTCCGTGGTATAAACAATATGAGCGAGGGCCTGACACCAGAAGCTAAAGTCTAGGCGGGACAGGTCCAAACTTTATGCTGGCCAGAGGTGCTTGCTTTTGCGGGAGATGATCCAGTAGGTGAACTTGGATGCGAGGAACTTCATCACATGGTGACAGGAGTGGTCTCAAGGCGGACCCATAATCCTCATGAAACCCGCAGCCCCTGCAGGTCGCGTAGATCTGTACGGCAGGTCGCATGAGTATTTCGGTCGTCTGTGGATGTTATTTACCGTTGACGGATCCTTAAACTGGTTACAGTTAATCACCAGGCACGTGCCGAGTACCGTTCTGACCCAGCAAGCACCTTTGGATAGCGTACAGTTTGGATCTGTGCCGACCGGACTTCAGCTTTTGTTCTAAGACCCGCACTCCAATTGTTTGTTGTGAGACACAGCCGCTGGAATAGTTGAAGACGGTCGTAGAAAGCTTCCCATAGAATATGCACTTGGCGCTGTGGATCAAAATGGCCAAACAAACGCGCCACCGGGCAGATCGAGGTGTTCACATTGAGCGCCTGTTGTGGACTTTGTGTTTTATCTATGAGTTATGACAGTGCGAAATGTCTGTCTTTGACAACCCCTTAACTTATCACAGTTCCACATGATCACTCGGTACCTGTACGCGTAAGGAAGTAGTTCGAACATCAACGGATTTTTTTTTAAATCTAGAGAAATATTATAAACAAAATTATAAAAAAACATTTCCAGGAAATTTCACGGATCATTTATGTATTCTAGATCTATGTAAACAGGGCTAATGAACATTGGCTATTACGTTTTATCTAATTATCCATTGCGTAATAATGTTATGGCTAGCTGTTCATTCGTCCAGAACCCTTGGCAATTGCTGAAAAATATATATTTTTGGCAGGAAATGACTTAAGGTCTTTCTTGCCTTTCATTGACACACCTACTGATAGTAATACACTGGTGATTGCTTCGTCACTCTAGTTTGCCTTGTTTGGTAATTATAGACGAATCTCTCCATATAGCCATGACGCATTTATGGATTGCAAGAAGTGACATATATTTTAATTTTCAAATTAAAACGTATTGGTCGCGTCAAGCAATAAACAAAAAAGAACTTAACCATAGCTTTCTACACACTCAATGACAAAAGAAATCATAAACGGAAATCCAGAACACGCAGAGTTTTTCGACCCACTCTAGAGCATGATTTGTCTTATTTGTAATTTAGTAACATTTTCAAAAATAATTAATTGGAGTGCATCATAAATATGAGTCTGTCCGCTGCAGTACGAAACGGGTTTCTAAACGTCAAACCGAACAATTGTAAATAAGACACTTTGGGGAGGATGACTTTGCTTCAAAGGTTCGTGGTCGCCTTCTCCGAAAATCTAATTGCTTTTCTGCATCACAAAGTCGGGTCATTTATGGATGCTGGTATTAGTCAAAGGCATCCCAATCCTGCCGTGCTAACTAGCTTTATAAGCATCAAATTCCTGCAACACAAGAACGTGGGACGTGTGTGGGTTGCATGTGCGCTGAAGCTGGAAAGACCAGCACTGAAAAGACGGCAGTACTGAACTACACCAAGTCAGTGAAGTTCTAAGAGCATGGCTAAGCAAGTAAGCGCTTTATTCATAACCTCCGTATGCCAGTGCATACACAGTAATTGCCAAGGGCTCGCTATAATGGCACGGATTAAAGGGAATGTAAGGGTTTTGAAAATGTCGGCTATAATTTTATACCAGAGTAAATTTTGAAGCTTGCTATTTATGGTGCATTTTACCAAAACAATGTCGAATTATGTACCTTAAAGGAAACGTCCCACCTTCATAATGGGAATTGAACTGAGATAGAGGTATTAAAGCCCGTGTTGAAATACCACCTTCAGTACCATCATTAAGGTTGTAAACACTTCTATGGCAAATATGTCTACTCTTTAAATCGGGTATCTCGGTCTTACAGGTCTTACAGGTCTTACAGATAATTCTTCATATGAAGAATTTTCTGGTGATATATTGTACTGCTCTTGTAATTGGAGTGCATCATAAATGTGTGACGCTCTAGCAAAGAACCCATTTTTGGTTGATTTCGTACAGAATGCGTTTGTATTTGGTATCATCCGCGCCACTTTCGGCTTCAGCAGAATAAACAATATCTAGTTTTAGGATTGGCGAGTCTATGCAGGTCAATTTTGATAATCCCTAAAACATACTTTTTTGGCAAAGAAATCCAAAATTAAGGAAAACTAACACCATTTAATTAATTTTTCAAATGTGATTACCCCGATTACACCACAAATATTGAATTACAATTTCTCCTGGAAGGTGCGACGTTTCCTTTAATAAAGCTGCAATCTGAACAAGGATGTTGTAATTTCTTGTAAAACGTCACCGATTTACCCAGCACTAGTATTTGATTGCCCCATTTCTAATCAAGGATTCATCAATTGGGCGCTTGAGGCGAACATGGCAAGAAATAGGTCATGATAAGAAATACCGTGATCATCAGAAAATGTAAGTCATTGGGTCTAAAAACAAGCAATAGCAGTAATAATCACCTTCCAACACGACGCCGTAATCACTAACGAAGACAATTTTATCATACAAGAGTTGCTAACGGATCTGAATATGGCAGCAATTACAAACCGGACGGGAAAATGTCTCTAGAAATTCCAGAACTTCCAAAAATTCCTATAGGCACATCTAGAAGAAGGAATTTGAAGCACGGAAATTAATAAAGTGTAATAATCAAAGTGGAATTATTTCTACTTTCCAAGCAATGACGTACACTCATACCTAAATCGGCTGTCTATGTAAATGTTAAACGCCACTTTAAATCACGTAAAACCGCGGGAATGGTGACAAAATATTTTCCAGTTTCGACGTGTTTGAAGTAATACTACTCATATTGTCACCATCCGAGCAAACAATTGCGCGTGGAGCGAAAAACTAACTTACATAGCATTGTCAGGTGGATGAAGACATCGCCTAGCGAAATGGCTTAAAATTACTATCCAATGTATTCCCTTGTGTTCAAAAACACTGCTGGCTCTACAAAAAGTGAAAAGCCCTTACATTCCCTTTACGGGCTCGTAGTAGTTATTTAAGTCTACGCCACCCGACATGGCCCATTGAACCGTGTAGTATTGGGCCGCTGGTTCCATGACGCTTCTGAACCGCCACCGCCGCCGCCACCGCCACCACCGCCGTCACCACCGCCTTTTCATGAATGACCTAGCCAGTCATGTAAAATTCGGTAAAGTTATCAGTTACGCAGATGACAGTCAA
>JARFNZ010139664.1:0-10597 GCA_031763405.1 Balanus nubilus
TTAATTAATATCTCGAAAACGACGCAGTGTGCATACCTGTGACTTTGCTACACAAGAGAGGGTAAGATAGCTAATTGTTATGCAAAATTGGAGACATCTATTTATATTAGTTAAGGAGACAGGGCCGGTGCCCGTCTTTCCTATCCCTACCGTCATACCCCACTCTCCCCTACTTTGGCAGACCTGCGCTAGACGGCGAGAGAAGAACTCATCGGCATAGGCCAAGGCATTCACAGAACAAGTACGAATGTGGCACCCGACCCGCCGCTTTACAGAGTGCGGAGAAGATCATCAATGTACACATTGAGCAGCAGAAGTGATAGGCTAACTCCTTAACGAACAACGTTTGCGACAGACACGGAATAGGAAGTGTTATTTTCCCACTTCACGCCATCTTTTCAGACCTACATCACTCTATAAGAAGCCTTAGGTAAGGTGAAGGAACTCCTCGTTCAGAAATAATTTATCAAACTTAGAATGACAAACTCTATCAAAGGCTTTACTGGCACCCAGAAAACATGCACAAACCGGCTGCATTGATTGGCATAATGATTAACAATTTCTTTGAGAACAAAAGTAGCATAAGCAGAAGAATGCCCAGACTTGAATCCGAATTGGGTCTCACTCGTATTTAACCCTCGCCAGTGAAGGGGGGGGGGGGTTGCCACCCTCTCGTTTTTTTGGGAAAAAAGCGGCGTATCGCGACGAAACTTTCAGTACCATAGTATTTATAAATTTTACACTTACTCTCAAAATTTCGGAACCCTGATCCCGATGACCCGTGACCTGTGACTTTTTCTCAAGGTTCTGTCGAGGACAAATGGCGTTCCGTGGCATATTGTCGCTTGTAACTCGCGCGCTTCCTGATCTTTGATGTTCAGGAGTATACAAACAGGTGGTACCATGTGACCTCCATGGTTCCCGATAAGGTCACGACCCTCAAAGGTCAACCGAGGTCACTGACCTCTGATGACCTTGGGCGACCTTTTTTGATTTCCGGAGCTTTCTAGAGTGTTTTTTTATGCGCTGATTTCAAATTTCACATTAATTTTACACAACTACGTGTCTAAATGAGGTCATGACGTATTAAAGGTCAAGCAAGGTCACTGACCTCGGATGACCTAAGTTGACCTTTGACCTTTGACTAGTAATGAAGGTCAACTAAGACCTGGAATGTATCAAAACGCATTCTACAGACCCAAAAAGACGTCATGGTCTTTAGAGCGAGGCTCTAGCTTGATTAGAAGTCATTCTATCGGCAAAACTGGCATTCGGTGATTTCGGGTTCTTGACCTGACCTCAGAGGCCACCAAATGACCCAGGACCTAAGATCTGATACCATCGGATTCGTCTCATCACAAGCAACACGCTCGTCTTTACTGCGAAGCTCTATCCCAATTAGGGGCAAATCGGTAGGGTGGGTGCATCACCCCCCCCCCATCCCCCCCCCACCCCCTACACAGACACGCAGCAGTTTTGTCCTACACTTTGAGGGTTAAGAAAGGCTGAGTCTTGCAACGATAATAATTTCAAGGACCTTTGACAAAGTGGCCTGACAAATAAGGCAACGGCGCTCTAGTTTAGCTTATCGTTTAGCAAACCGTTCTTGTCCTTAATTAAGGGTGCTAACAGTGAGTAAACAAAACTATCTAGCACAGTTCCATGATTCAGAACACTGTTCAACAGGGCAGCAATGACAGATAGCACGTCTGGTTGCAGATGTAATAAATGTTCAGTATTGATTGAACGAGTCTATAGTGCCCTGGATTGAACTATCTCAACTTTCTACACAACTGAATTTAGTTGCGTTTCCGGTAAAGTCTGAAATATACTGAAAAATGCGCCAGGGAATATGCAAAAGAAGTAGGTAACCCTCATATTTAAAAAACAAAACAAAGATGCGACCTACGTTGCCAAAAAAGTTTGAAGTCTAAATATTTTCCGGTTTCGCACCTAAATATAGACGCATATAGACGCACCTAAGTCATGCTAAAAATTTGAAATAGAGGTCACGTTTTAGGTCAAGGTCAGATCAGTGTGATCACTGATCAGGCAGCTTTCAGGCAGTGTGATCAGGCGAACTCAGTGCCACGGCTGGCTCTACGCGAGACATCTGAGCGACGCGAAATGGACATTGCCAAAGCCGGAGGCGAGTCCGAGCTCATGAGTCGTTTTACCAGGGCCACATCCGTCTCCTCCAGCAAGTCACCGAACCGTCGTCGACCCAGGGCCTCCAGCACAGGTGTGACGTGCCCCCGTCGCTTCAGTTCCAAAACTATCTGTGCTTCCAAAGTTATGGCCTGTACGCGATCTCCCTGTGTTTACTTTAACACATCCGCCCCACGCTAGCAAAGGTCAGAGTAGAGGTGCAAGATTAGAAACAGACAAGCATGGAAGACAAATGGCTCCAGTACATGAACCATAGCCTTTTCTACCGGCAGCGGTCGTCGCTCTGCTGGCACTCTGCCAGGAGCGCGATTAGGTCCCTCGGGAATGTAAGGCTTCACAGCGGACGGTACCAGTGGTCTAAATAAGCATCGTGAAAACGGCTATTGCTGTAGAATGCGGCACTCAGATAACCTAAATTGTTCGATTGCTCAAAAACTCCTGCCAGGCCGAGCCACTATTGAACTGCATCACATCGAATATGAGTAACAGGATGGAGTATTGACAATGAATGTAACGCCACGAACTCTGATGCAGGTGATGGTCTTCTGTCGTTGATAGTTTGCGTTGTGGGACAGCCTGCCACCTTGGTTTAGCCAGACCTAATTTGCCAGTAACAATGTCTGACAGTGCACAGTGTTCTATCTCCGACCAAGAACTGGGTATAAGTTGTTACGGCTTTCCTCTTGCAGGCACAGCTCCGGTAAACAAAGAAAGTGATTCGGTGCTCTCTGGCATGTCGTATGGTACCATTGTTTGCATTTCCCCATCATTGTATCGGGTCAGGCTAGGCCAAATATTAAAATAATACGGATATAGCTCTAAGGCTTGTCCGTAAGAGGGCTGGAAAAGTATACATTGGACTCGTGATTGATTTAACGCCGTATGGAATGCTTGTACCACTTCTTGCGTTATCTTTGACATGTAAACCGAACGGAAAAGTACAATTAGTATATGGTTAACCGAAAAAAAGACGTCGAAATGACGTAGTATTCTACAATTTCTGTAAATTATCAACTTCGCAAAAATACTGTCAGAAGCTGTATTTGGTGTTAAAATACACCAAACGACTGAAAATAAACTTGGCTGTACAACTGCCATCTCGAATTTCTGAATTAAACAAAAAAATCAGCGATCCCGGAATTGTTTAATTTATTACTTTTACTTTAGTTTTAGAACTGTAAATATCTATATGAACTGGAAAATACCTGATGGAGGCGTGACTGATGAATGTGTGTGTCAAAGTTTAATTCATTATTATCACAAATGACTGTCATACGGCTGTTCAAAAGCAAAATGAAACCACTTCTCATTGAATGTAGTTGAGGGTGGATTTGAACATAACTATTGTGAGCTCAAGTAATAAATATCATGAAAAAGATAGCCATTGGCTCATGATAGTAATCACCGAAAAAAAAAAACGTTGAAAATAAGCGTTATATTGCGTGATCGTCACTTCAGCAGGCAGTCTTTCATCCGTGCCTGATGAAGTGACCATCACACAATATAGCACTTATTTTCAACTTTTTTTTGTTGATTACTGTCATGAGCCAAAGGCTATCTTTTTCATTATATAAAAACCACTTCTCATTGCATTGCCAGGCACAAACCATGAATTGCTATTTTGTCCGTTGTAGTTCGATTTATATGGAACAAACAATGACATGAGGTCATTGATGTTTGCGTTGTAGACGAAAACAACCCCACAAACATGTCTTACACCTCCTACTATAATCGCAATCAACAATTAAATATCGTGATTCTAAGGTTTTCATCTCGCTCTCTGGCATTGGTGGGCGCTCCTATGACATCGGGTGACCTTGACCTGACCGAGGATAATGAATTGCGTCAAATGGTAATAGAAAGTGTGAGGCACGCGACAAATACCGATTTATTGACTGTTGATACGTTCAACATCGTTATTTTGCGCTATAATTAGATCCTCAGAAAACTTCATGATACAGTAATAGCGTGTCGTTTTGACCTGATATGTGAGGTCATCGGTGGCCCGAGGACAATGATGATGGGGTTTACTGTATGAGCTTTTCATGGCTATTGAAGGCTCTTTGATTTGTTTTAATTGGTCGAACCGTTTCGGAGATCAGAGAGGTGAGAGGCAAAATTACCCACCAGGGTCTTCTCACCAATGCCTTATAGCGCAATATAGTGCCCTAGCCTTACCACATGTTCAGGGCTATTGTTTCTAAAGGCGCAAACAGATGCAGATTACTTCTTCAGGACATCTTAACAAGACATTGAACAACACTCTCCCATTTGTCCCATACCGTACCATAGCGTACAATTATTTGTTTTGCTCTTTAAAATATAAGCACATCTTATTTGTTGTCGTCCTCGCAGGTCTAAATAAAATGCGTCTGAACCGTCCATGATTTGTTGACAAAACCAAAAATTGTAGCTTATCTGGAATCAGATTGCCAGGGGAGTTTGTTCATACCCATAATGTTGTCCTTATTGGTTACTTATTTATTTGTACCGTTAATAAAACATGTGACCTATTCGCCTCTTCGGCGAGTGAAATGTCGTCAGTTCCTAAGTTCAACTACGGAGCTCTATTAACGTATCAAGAAATGATTCCATATTTTATCAGAAGCTGTTTTAATACACTTCGAACATGTCTTAACCATGCAGTATGGTCGTATTTCCATTTAAAATTCGTCAAAAATTCGACTTTCGCACAGTTCTCGGCCTCAGATAGAACAGTGTGCAGTGGCGTGATGTAGTACCATGACTGAGCAGCGAGCACCCGTCTATGTCTGTGTTCGTGTGTGTGTGTCTGCGTGTCTGTATGTGTGTGTCCGTGTCTGTATGTGTGCTTGTGTTTCCGACAGGTGGGTCTGGACGTGTTCTCTCCCGTCATCTACACGCTGCGGATCGCCTTCTTCCTGATGCCGTTCATCCACGCCTGTATCAACCCGTTCGTCTACTGCTTCATGTCGAAGAACTTCCAGCGCTCGATGCGGCGCCAGCTGCTCCGGCTCGGCATCTCCTGTCCGCCGCGCTCCGGCGCCGATCAGCAGCCAATGCGCAGCGGTGTGCCCACGGGCATCGAGTCAACCCGGCACACCTACTGCACTACCACAGAGTCGGTACTGTAGGCGGCTCCGTCAGTACTGTACCATCACTGAGTCGGTACTGTAGGCGGCTCCGTCAGTACTGCACCATCACTGAGTCGGTACTGTAGGCGGCTCCGTCAGTACTGCACCATCACTGAGTCGGTATTGCAGGCGACTCTGCCCTCCTGGTAGCTGAAGCGGCGGTGCAGGGCAGTCCTCTGGAGATGTGTGCTACACCGAGTGACAGTCCAGAGAGATGTTTCTCTGTGGTGCCGGGGCGGCAGGTAGTGCAGAGCTGAACAGAGGCGCCGGGCAGTGCAGCCGTGTCTAGTCGGGTCAGCGATAAAGATTCAACCGAATATCGAACTTGGAAAGCCAAGTAGTTTGAAACTTTAGAGAACTCGCGGCCGGGATTTCGTTGAGTCGTCATCTTAGGGGTAATCAATCACGACCAGCAGAGTCCACAAATCAGGGGTCCGACCAAATTAACCACTACAATAACTCAGTGTTATGTGTGACGGAGTAGGTGCCAATGCCGATCAACAGAGTTCGGCAACCTGAGACTGGACAAACGGAAGTTAGGGCGGTTATGTAGCCAGGCCTCGACTGAGAGGAGGTCAAGAGCGAGCCGGCTCAATGGTACAAAGCTGGATTGATAAACCGACAATTTGTCAAACTTTCGTGTAGTTTTCTTATCGGCGTCCTAGACAGGTTAGGATAATGGGAGTCTCATGGCACCTAAGTGCTGTAGATATGGCGTCTAAGAAAACGTAAAAAGCGAGCTATTAATGTACGATTTTGTTGCGATGAAAAAAAAACAGGGCATGACAAAATATCACTTTTACTGAAAATGAAAAGGAATGAGGGTTATAAATATCACGTTGTGATTGGCGTCATTTTATGTACGTGTCCACACTAGGTGTGAGTATCGTTTGTACGTTTGTGTTGCTTTGTGTATGTGCTGGTTGTACTCTGTGTTGGACGCAGAAACAACTGTATTTTTCTCTCTGATGCTGTCCGCGTGTCACAATCATGAAGCTGCGATCAGCCATCAAATACTGATGCCGTTAACATATAACAAACGTTTTTATGACATCGCGCCGAATGAACACTGAACAGGTGTACTTGTAAATACGTTTAAAACGTGTGTTTTATGTCGATGCCAAATATGACTCGCTTGCATATACAAATAGCACGGAGAACGATGCATCGGGTTGCATTGTGTTGGGTTTACTCGGTATGCATTCTGAGATCCGCCTATACAAGATTTATCGTGTTATATGGTGACGGTGTGTCTTAGTCGCTGCGAAAAGGCTGAAATCGACCGAAATTTGTGGTACAAGTGCGGCAATTTTTCCATTCATGCTGCTAAGGTCATTACCAATTTATTTACAGAAATCCCTCGCGCTTACGATCCACGGAAGTCTTAGGCGGTTAAATATGTGATGTATAATGGATTTCGTACCATGATCCGCGATCATGTTGCAGTTTTCGTCGACATTCCAACCCGAATCGTCGGGTTAATGTCTCGGACGGACTGCGAACCGAGCGTGAGATGTGTGACACCTCGGTGCAATGATCGAACTCCGGCGCCACAAACCGGCCCCCGCGTCTCTACGACTGTCCTACAGCTGTGTATATCGCTGTTCAGCCGATGCCGGTCCGTGGCGTGTTGGCTGTGTCGCCGTCGGCGGTTGAAGCCTGTGTGGTGTCCTCCTGTGCTGTGCTCCTTCACTGGGCTTCTGAGCCGCGAAATGAGCATATGAGTGCGCGACGTGCCAGTGTATGTGAGCGCTAGTATGCATGCTCGTGTGCAGGTGTGTGTGTGCTGCGCTCAGAGTGGCTACGGGCTTTGTGTTTCGCATGACCGAAAGGCACTGTCGCTGGGAAGTCTTGGTGGACTTATTAAGCCACAAGGGATGCATCACCCAGAGGATGTCTTCTATCGCTGCAATGTAAATCTCGCTATCGCCCGATGATGTGTGCTGTAGGAAAATGTTCGGCACTGTACGTGCATCCGTTGCATTGACGCAAACTGCTAATCACTTGTTGTCGCGTTGTACGACATGTTTTTGATGGCTATGGTGGATGAAATGGATGTATAATAATCGTCTGCGTTTACTTGATCTCCTACGGGCGAAACGAGCATAGCTATCCACCCTACAAAGACAATAGTTTCATAAAGTCAGTCATGCCTGTGATTATTCCGTCCAATGGCATAGTCCTGTCAGAAATGACATGAAGGCTGGCTTCTTTACTCGTCAGCAGTCGCAGCACATAACCGAACACAAAACTTCACTGACATCATAAATCCAATCAAGCGATCTGACAGCAGGCGGACGACTATGCAAATCGAGATCTGACGTCATCTTCCTGGAGGTCTCTGTCTTATAGAAAGCCTTACACAAGTTCCTGCTCTTGACGGACAGCGTGAACACTGTTTTGTCGGTGTACAAAAGAAGTAACTTAAGCGAGATAACAAGCTGTGGGGATTTCACAGCAGCTCTTATTACGACACGATACACTGACCACAAAAGCAAAACGATGCTAACAGCGACAATGACGTGTTTGGCTGCCCTATAATCGTTAGTCGATCGGCAACTGTAAGACACGTACGTGCATACATAAAGACATACATTGTACTTAAATGGAATATAAGTTGTTTTCTACTTTATTCGGAGTTAACGATGAATTAGACGCAGGACAACATATTATGTAATAAATTTAAGTCATTTTGCTATGTCTTATCTGTGTGCAACGGAAAACACTCTGAAAGTTAGGTTTACGCTCCACGAGTACTTGTTTGCTTTTACTTTTTAGACCAGTATTGTTTCGAAACACGTCGAACCTCGTGACTTATTTTCATAATATCTCCGGTTTTCATGCAACTTAAAGTAAACGTCCCACCTTCATAATGGGAATGGACCTGATTCGCGAGGTTCAGCTGATATCACATTCATCTTGAGCATCATCTGTTGTATCGAAATGCGGTAAAAGTTTTAATTTTGATGTACTGTTGCCTTACAAATATAATGCTTTTGTGCGACTATTTTCGCGCCCCTCGAGACAAGTTTTGGTGCGTGACGTCACGGGAAGGTTGGCACGTAGAGTTTATGGTATGGGTTTCAGCCAATGAGTTTGAGATATTGCAGACATTGAGACATTTGGGACAATGGGTTTGAGACATTATGTATGCCACGTTTTGTTTTAAATAATTGGAAATTAGGTGGCTTCTAACATCAAAGTACTCAACATATAAAATGGCTGGGTCAAACAATGTCTGATATATATGGAAATAATGGGCAAAATATAAATAGCACCGTGAAATGCACTGTTTCTCTTACCTACGTACATATTGACCTCGGGCAATCGCCAACTGTCATAACCAGCTATTTCCGGAGATTAGAAGTGGGAAAACCACTTCTTACCGTTTCATAGTAGTCCTAATATCAACAGAAGGCTCCAGTAACCGCTGAGCCTTTGCGATTCACGACAGTGTTCCACAACTGTCATGTGTTGATTTTGACTCGGACGAGGACGACTTTTTAAGACGTC
Source organism: Balanus nubilus (assembly GCA_031763405.1). Lineage (NCBI taxonomy): Eukaryota > Metazoa > Arthropoda > Thecostraca > Balanomorpha > Balanidae > Balanus > Balanus nubilus. The sequence goes on from JARFNZ010139664.1 coordinate 8,796, forward strand.
AAGATGCAATCTTCAATGGGTTTGTAAGCTTAAACATACACCTAAAATTCATCACTTTATCCTTTATAACTATTATTCGGCTGCCAAACACCCTGCTAAAGCAACTAATGTATGCATGATACATAATGGCATGCCTTCATTTTACTCACTTCAATGGCTGATTACTATGACTAGCAGCGTTTGATTCTTAAGCTCTTTCATTTTAGCCTCTCTTCAATTTGCTAATACCGTCACTGAAAATCAGACTAAAGCTTTGCTTTTGAGTTCTATGTGGAGATGTTATGGAATTTGCACATGATTTTAAGATATATGTTGCTGTATGATGTTATAGTTGCTGGGGTACTTCCACCTCTGCTAACTCACTTTTAACCGGTTTGCATACATTCTTTCATTGTTATTCTTGCACATTGCGAGTTTTTCAACATTAGCATCTATGAGTTAAATGTCGTACCGCCTAAAAATATGCTCAGAAATTCACATAAATTCCTTGAAAATGTTTCAGCCCTGCGCCCTTTTGTGTTAACTAGTGGCCCATATAATGGTGTCCAACCTTCTAGTGACGTCAGCAGCACGGAACCTCGCTTCCCTATTTTCGCTAAATTTGCATACAAGAAGTGCAAATGTAAGAAAAAGAATGACAGCATTACATTCAGCGCGTTTCCTTTAATCGATTCGTTATCTTTGTAAGCTATTCTATTTTCATGCATCAGGTCTATTGAACTGATATAGCAGTTTTAAAGCCCGTGTCGAAATACCACCTTCAGTACCCTGATTATGGTTGTAAACACTTTTATGGCATATATGTCCATTGTTGAATCGGGAATCTCGAGCTTACAGGTCTTACTGGTCTTGCAGATAATTCTTCACATGAAGATTTTCTGGTGCTATATTGCTGTAGTGGGACGTTCTATCAGGCAAACCATTTTTGGTTGGGTTCCCCGCATAGAATGCGTTTATATTTTGGATCATCCGCGCCACTTTCGGTTTCAGCAGAATACAAAATATCTAGATTTAGGATTGGCGAATCTATACAGATCAATTTGGATAATTTCTCAAACATACTTTTTTGGCAAAGAAATCCGAGATGTAGGAAAACTAACACCATTTTATTAATTTTCAGATGTGATTACCCCAATTCAACCATCAAATATTGAATTACAATTTCTCCTGGAATGTGGGACGTTTCCTTTAAGAGACGAACTATATTCACATAGATGGAAAATTCAGTTACGAGCACAAACAATCGCTTGAAAGTGAAAAAAGGATGCATGATTATTACATTTTTTTTAACTGCCGTACCTCAAAATTCCCTCCCTCTAAAAAGTATTAGAAAAGGAGGAGATAGATACCTCCTTGAGAGATAGAGAAGGATATCTCCCTCTAAGATATTTATTCAAGATTGTTGACAGTTAGTACAAGTCTAGGTCTAGCGACTTTTGCGTGTGTAATATTGAAATAAAGATTAACTATTAAGAAATAGCATTCGAAAGATTAATTAAAAATTGAAATGACAAACAAAAGTTGAAATAAGAAAACACATATTTTGTAATTTGCGTTGCGATCGCCGAAGTTGCGGATTTAAATCATTTAAGTAATTTTCAAACAACTTGATTAGAGAAGGGCATTAGGACTTAGTGCTGGACAAAACATAAGGCACTTACAATTTTCAGGGTTGCGATTCTAGCTTTATTTTGAAACAGAATTAGGTATTTTTTCGTATAATATATCATAAATATCAAGCTTTAATATCCACACTTGCATATACTTTTAGGCACTGGCGGATCCAGAGGGGGGGGGGGCAT
>JARFNZ010139675.1:0-10596 GCA_031763405.1 Balanus nubilus
GAGGAGAGCAGGGCTGGCGGCCGGATCTCCTCGGGCGGTGAGAGCAGTGCTGAGTGGTGTCGGCCGGCTCTCCTCGGACGGTGAGAGCAGGGCTGTCAGCCGGCTCTCCTCGGGCGGTAAGAGCAGCGCTGTCGGCCTGCTCTCCTCGGGCGGAGAGATTCTCCTCGGGCGGTGAGAGCAGGGCTGGCGGCCGGCTCTCCTCGGGCGGTGAGAGCATTGCTATCGGCCGGCTCTCCTCAGACGGTGAGAGCATTGCTATTGGCCGGCTCTCCTCGGGCGGTGAGAGCAGTGGTGTCGGCCGGCTCTCCTCGGGCGGTGCTAGAGCAGTGCTGGCGGCCTGCTCTCCTCTTTAATATCTTGAGATTCGATATTTCATTTGGGCAAAATAAGACGGCGGATGTTGCGCATGCCACCATGACAAAGACTGACACAGGGCGTTAGAGCTTTGGTCCCAAGATTTTGGGACCAAAGCTATGGCAAAGACAAGACCTATGGCTCTTAACCCGTAACATAACATAGTTAGAATGCAATATTTTCATTTCAATGAGCATTTCCTGCCACGAACGGAGCCACGGGGTCGGTAGATATAGCCTTTTTACGCAGTGAACCTGCGCGTCGCGAGCCCGTTGAAATGTAAACAAACGGCTGACCCCCTCTAAATCGTCATCACTGACTGGGCCAGCCAGCGTCGAGGCATCCTAAATTCTGATTGGTGCAAGTCGGTGAGGTGGCTCATGAGCAATGCGCTGAACATGGGTGACGACTGTCAGCTGCTGTGAACGTTGCTATCGCTTGTCACACTTTTTGCCCGTGTTGAAGAGGCGGAGTGGACTCCCCTGGCGTAGAGTCTTGGGATATTATGGAGGTCTGGAGATGGCTTAAATGAATATGCTGTGTTCAATATAAGTGGCCAAGGAGGAAGAGTCGATCGTCTATAATCTTGAAGCTATTTCGGCTGATCAAAGAAGATCATGGGAGGAAAGAAGAGGCAAGCAAGAAGCGAAGAGATGGATCAAGAATGCAGAGGAAAGCAACACGACTTCGATGTCCGATTAATACCCGAGTTCAGGGGTGACGGCACGGTGAGTGACTGGTTGGACAAAGTCGCGATGTTTTCGCTGATGATGCGTTGGTTGCATATGACAAATTCATGAGACGCAGACTGAACGCAAACGAGTCGGCTGATGTCTTCCTGGCAGACTTGAGGAGAATGTCAACTCAGTTCGGTGGAATTAGTGATCAAGGACTGGGATGTGCGTTCTTGGCGGGTCTTCCAGAAACAGTGCGCCATGGTTTAGGGACAGAATGTTGAGTGGAGTCGCTCCAGCTGGACCAGCTTCTGGCACGGGCACGCGCCGTGCTGAAGGACACGGGCGACTTTGAAGGCCCTGCTGCTCGTATTGACGCCTCTTCTGTCTCCAACCAGAAGGTGCGTAAAGGACGCGCGTCAGAACAGGCCAACTCTTCAAGTGTAACTGGCCGAAGGCGCTTTGTTTGTGACGGTGAAAACCACCTCGCGAAGCACTGCCTTCAAAGGAGGACAACATTCCAAAGACGCAATGGACTTGAATGTTATCGCTGTGGCGGTCCCCATCTCTCACGAGCGTGTCCGGAAAACCGCGTGGGAGAGGTCGTATCAGCGCCAGCCTCCTCTCCGGACGGTCGTTAGCGACGGCGCTCCCAACAGTGAAGGTCAGTCTGAATAACGTGGAACTCGAAGCACTGGTGGACTCAGGGTGCTCCCAGTGCATCTGCGACGTTTCTTGTTGTGATCAATGGCGGAGACGGCGTGTTGACGTGGAGACTATAGATGGTCGGGAGATGCGCTGTTTACGGACTGAAAAAGTACAGTTACGGGTGCAGGATGTTGGTGACGTCTCCGCAGATGTCGCAGTAGTCGACAGAAGACCACTCGGGTTCAAGTTCATTTTGGGAATTAATGGAATTAAGCCCTGGGCGGCGTGACTATTTATGATGCCTGGCGTGTGCACTTCGACTCGGCGCTGAGGCCGGTCTGTGGCTCGGCCGAGGTACAGGATGGCGAGCATCCTTCGGCGGTGACGGGAAGTGCTGCCGGAGCGCCGTCAGCCGTTTCACCGTCGTCATCAGTGGAGACCCCAGTATTGGGGGAACCTGCAACGGTGCGTAACCAGAGAGAAGGAGACTGCTTCGTGTTGAAGGGAGGACTTTCAGGCTGTGTACGATCCGGAGAGGAATAGATGGCTGGCAGAGTGGAAATGGTCGGAGGAAACTGGGCCGCGTAAAATGCACAACCGAGTGGGCTCGTATTCGGTCCCAAACGAGTACCGTGATCGATACGAGACAGAACTGAAGAGGTGGATTGAAGAGGGTTGGCTTGTTCCGTACGATGCGTCTGAGTTCGGGGAGACGAAGGTTTTGATACCGCTGATGACAGTCGTACAAGAAAAGAAGCAGAAGGTCAGACCCGTTATTGACTGCAGGGGGCTGAATGAGAATATTGAGGCATATACAGGTGACGCGGATGTTTGTGCAAAAAAAAACGAGGACGTGGCGGAGAATGGGTGTGGAAGTGGCAGCGCTCGACTTGAAGAGCGCCTATCTACAGATTCATGTCCCGGTCGTTGTGGTCCTATCAGACTGTCGTCGTGGAAGGGAAGCGGTCCTATCAGACTGTCGTCGCGGAAGGGAAGCGGTCCTATCAGACTGTCGTCGCGGAAGGGAAGCGGTCCTATCGGACTGTCGTCGTGGAAGGGAAGCGGTCCTATCAGACTGTCGTCGTTGAAGGGAAACGGTCCTATCAGACTGTCGTCGTGGAAGGGAAGCTGTCCTATCAGACTGTCGTGGAAGGGAAGCGGTCCTATCGGACTGTCGTCGTGGAAGGGAAGCGGTCCTATCAGACTGTCGTCGTGTAAGGGAAGCGGTCCTATCAGACTGTCGTCGTGAGTCTTGAGGATATTATGGAGGTCTGGAGATGGCTTAAATGAATGTGTTGTGTGCAATATAAGTGACCAAGGAGAAGCGTCGATCGTCTATAATCCACAAAAAGTTTATTAGATTTCCTTCTAAATTGTAAAAAATGTGTCAAATTTTGCCGATTTCAGACGATTTGTGGGGGAGGGCTAAAGTCCCTGCCGCCCCCCTCGGATCCGCCAGAGAATTTACACCATTGCAATGTGCGAGCCATGTTATCCCAAATTTACCCAAATACACAAACTTGTGTCCGTATCTTGATGATAAACACGGTCGCTCATAAACTTGCAAGGTCAAATTTAATTGCGGAGCATATTTTCCTCGGCCATTTCTGGCCATAGTGATAGCAAAGCTGAAGAGAACGCATGCGCTGTACTGGCAGCAAGAGGTCCTCTTTTTAAAGACAGTCTATAATGCAAAACAATAATAAGTACCGGTAAACAGGGGTGAGTTCATAATATTTTTTTTAGTCCTTGCAAGTTATTTTTGAAGTGATAGAATAAACTATTAACTTGAGGCACTATACCAGCGTTTTGATGTATGCAAACGAAAAATGATCAGCGAACATCAACATAACATGTTTTTAACGCCAAAAATCATCAACTCAACCCCAGCATGGGGTTGAGCTGATATCACTCGTTATTTGCCTATATTTTCCACCTTTTTGGTTAAGTTATAACAAAGCAAAAATCCGAAATTACTATGGCTACGGCAGGAATACTCGCTTTTGGAAAAAACTGGTTTAGCCAACATACGAATTATAAATCATGTTATGGTGGTAATAATAACACTTTTATCGCCGAACACCGATAGACATATTTCAGTACAACATTCACAGCATACCTCGCCAAGAAATTCTCAGCTATATGCGGGACATGGCAGGTAACACATACTCTCGCATCGTCAAATACCAGACAGTCTGAGTTGATATGCGGTGCGGTGGGGGTGAGTAAATTGTCGTTTTCTGTTTAATTTCCTTATTTATCCTGTATGCTTTCAAGTTATCAACTCCACAGACCCCCCAAGTGTTACGTCTTACACGACATGCCTTTTATGACTGCTTAGATGGCGGTAGCAACGCTGATCGGCTCACAGCTTGCGCGTCCAACATGACCTTCACTTTGTGATATGTACAAAGAATCTTAAACGCTCTTGATAAACTATGGTAAACGTATGACAGGTCGTTGACGTATGACAGGTCGTTATCTTACCTCTCCTTGATTCCTAATAATCATTTGATAAATGAAGTTTTTGCTTGCATGAATTTCGTCATATTCGTTGCCATGGCAGTTGCTAATGACGGCGGGTAGCATCATATTGATGCATTAGTGGTCATATCAACTCACCCCTTCAATATACGCGGAGTGATGGTTAATAATATCGAAGTAGAGACGTCGCAATATGCGGACGATGCTACGGTGTTTGTCAATGATGCAGAATCTGTTGAAGAGTTAGTGAAACAGCTCAGACAATTTGGTGAGGTTTCTGGATTAGAGCTTAACGTTAGTAAATCTAAATTAATATTTGGCTTGGAACAGATCGACATAAAAGGAAAAGTGTTTGCAACATTCCGTCGGCAGATAAAGTTAAAATTTTAGGATTGTGGTTCAGTGGTACTGAATGCTGTGCTAGTCAAAACCTGAACCCTGCAATAAATCACATCCAAAATACAATTAATAGATGGTTGCAAAGGAATTTAAGCTTAAAAGGAAGAATTACGGTGTGCAAAAGTTTGCTTATTTCCAAACTAGTTTATGTGATGTCGTGCGTCATTATCCCAGAAGCAAGGCTTAACTCCATACAATCTCTGATTATGAAATACGTGTGGCGTGGGCGACCCCCAAAGGTCAAGGCAAAAGTTATTTGTCAAAGCATTGCTGATGGCGGGCTAGGAGCAGTTGGTACACAGGCGACGTATGCAAGCTTAAAACTCAGTTGGATTAGACGTTTGTTGAGTGGAAATGCAACATGGCTACGCGTGTTACAGGCTAGACGCCACCCATATGCTGTCGAAGATCTTATGAGGAGTCGGTTTAGACGGAAGATCTTACGAAATTTAGGTTTCCGAATTTTATGTTGGTATGCTACTTGAATATCGCACGTTTAACGAACTTTTTGTCCCATGAACCTCCGTTCAAATGATGAAGGAAGTGTTATGGTTTAACTCAGAAATCACAATAAACAGAGAATCATTATTTGAAAAGAATATGTACAGCTGTGGCGTTAAATACGTTGGTGCTTTGGTAGACTGTTATGGAAGAATGTTTACTTGTGACAGATTTAGACGAAGTTTTCCCACGTGCAAAACTGTTTTTTTTTAATACAGTGGAATTGTCAGCTCTATCCCCCGGGCGTGGAAAGAAATGTTCCGCAATGCCGCGAGTGGTATACGGGCCGAGGATAGGGACCAGGTACCTTGCATTAATTATCGAGATGAATTAATTCCATTGACAAAAATTAAAACAAAACAATTGTATTCGTTAGGAAACAAAACAACTGTCATTCCGACTGCATTTGAACGATGGCAACAGGAGGGTCTTGGACAGCAAAGTTGGTCCAAGGTTATGATTATGTCATATAATTGCACTAAGTCAACTAAGCTCCAAACATTCTAATATCAACTCGTACACCGTTGCATTCCGACAAATAAATTCCTTTATGTGGCATAGTAGTGGATTCCTTTATGTGTTTATGTTCCTTAATTCCCTCCTTAGGCATAGTGGACAATGCATCTTGCCAGCACTGTGGAAGTAATTATACGATTGTTAATTACTTCTTCGCCTGCCGATCTGTGCGCGCCTTCTGGGACAGGGTATTTCAATTCATAAACAGAAACACTTCTCCAACACGTCACGCGCTTAACGTAAGTAATATATTGTTCGGCATTGTCGACGCACCACCAGTGGTAAATCTTCTTATCTTGCTTGCAAAACACTATTTGTATATGTGTAAAAGTAATGGACGCATGATTATGATTGAGTCGTACATGGAGTACGTTAAAAGTGTGCACGACGCTGAAACGAGAGCCGCGAATGGTTGCATTAAAAACGTGAGGAAAACCGAATGTAAATGGAATGCGTTTGTGCGGGGGTTAAGACGCCGAGTTGATAGTTCGTTGTATCATTGTGTGTTAGTTCGTGTGTGTGTGTGTGTCTGTGTATGTCGTTCGTCACGAGTAAAGATACTTATTATACAAAGGTCGGCGGATGGCATGGCTACATGTGTGCTTGTGCTGACCGAACTCGCTGCGGCCCCGACGCCGCCTCGCGATGGTCCGGGCCGCGATATAGCGCGGGGCGGCGCCGGCGCGGCGGCTGGAATAGCGCGATAGCTGGAGGAGAGTGATTTGTGTGTTAGTCCCACTACGGACTCACGTTATATGTTTTTTGCTGATGCACGAATAAAAGGTTTTTAAAAAACTCACCCCTCCAGTGGGTTTCAAATAAGCATTCCACCTTAAATCTAAGGCGGAACCGAAACCATATGAATTTATTAGATAAGAAGTAGAATGTCAAAAAGTAAATCGGCCACACTTTCATTCTAAAATGAAATTAAGGGTCAAGCGATGTCATATGGTCTATACATAGTATGGGGACTTTTCGATGCTTCTTCATTTAAGGAAAAAAAAGTACTGTTGAAAAGTGCACGCAATCACAAATTAATATAACACATCTATAAATGTGTATTTTAGTTTCATAGCCAATCGTCCGGTGGTAATACCTGCAGAGAAAATTAGTAAGTTGCGGCGTCATTGTTGCTAAGACAGACATTTTCTCGTTTTGTATATGGCATATCAACTCAGTACCTTCATATCAACTCACCCCCTTTTACGGTAATCCTACCTTTGCCTGAATCATGCCATGCATGCAATCACAAGTAAACTTCAAGTTGAAAAGGTTGACATTCAGATTCGAATAATTATTTGTGTACTCGACCTTGTTCTCTTTGAGGATTTTCGCAACATAACGGAAGATAACGCCGAACCACGAGGCCAGCACGCGCAATAATGCATTATTGCACGCGCAATAATGCCCCCCCCCCCCCACTCGTCCCTTTGCAGCCTTTAAAAGAAGCCACTTTTTATCAGCCCCATCTTGGCCATTTTCTGGCCGCTTTTTTCCCTTGTCGGCATGCTGAGCCTCAAGGTTCTGCAATATGTGGTAGGCGGTTTTTCTTTAAACTGGATATCTGAAGCTTGGGCACAAACTGGCTTTTTGTCAAAGACGGGCGATTATCGGCAAAATTTGCCACAACTGCATGGAATCGCCTTTAGGTTGAGATATCCCTGACAATTGAATATTGCAAGAAATCGCACTACTTCTTCATGGTACATGCCTAATCGATTGGGCTTCCTATGTGCACAACTTGAATGACCTACACAAATTTTAAATACGCTTGAGAAGCATCCAATCTTTGGGCCCAAAAATAGGAAACGCCCGTTATCATCCGAACACGAACAACTTCCGGGTGATCACGGCATGAAACTGTGCCGCGAATGCAGCCGTCGCTGGCGTGGTAATCAACTGATTATTTGCGTCTGTTTAGCTGCATTCACGGCATTTCTCGACGAAATCACGGCAAAGGCGCCTCCAAAATGCCATTGATACCCATTCACGGCATGCCGTGAATAGAGATATCCATGGCACTTGGTAAGAAGCCGTTGCCGTAAATATATATTAATGGGCGAGTCCAATGATGAAAGTTCGTCATGGACGAGACGCAAAGTGTCGAGTCTATGACAAACTTTCACATTGGAAGAGCCCATGAATTGATTTATCATGCAACGCAAAAATGGAATTTGCTTTTTAGACGTTTTTTCCTGGAGTTCATTCACTTTCTATTCGTTTTTACATTGATAAATATTTAGGTCATTGCTTCAGTAATAATGTTTAAAAAAAACACAACTATCTTCACCCAACGTTTCGTTATATTAACTTTTTCAAGGGTGAAACAATGACATCGATTTCGCCTACATTTCGATTACACTTTTGTGGTTTTTTGTCGTTTTACAGCGCGGACAGTTCTTCATATAATTCCCCTAACGCGCAAATGCTTGTGTATCATATTCGTTTCTGATCAATGAAGTAGCAACAGAAGCGAGCCTGAAAAATCCAGCTGAAGTATTTAATGTTCCACCAGCGGCGATGAATGCCGCTTCTACAACTTTTCGCTGAGTTTTTGACAAATTATTATTTACGCATGTTGCGCCTGACCAGTTGGGCAGATGCTCTTCTTCTTCTGCGTGTGTGACAAAAGCATTGGAAAGTCTATGGTTTCGTATATCCCCCCTATGTTCGCGACCCCTCGTTTTTGGGCCCCTCCCAGTCTTCCCGTAATATACGCGCGGACACCTACCACATGTAATTCTGTAAACAACGCTAACACTGTTGTTTGGCTTCTTCTTCTTATGGCTCAGAATCCTGCCTATTTTCTTCCCCCTGTAGAAACAATGGTCAAAGCCGGGCCAATGAGCTTGTGTACCGGTTCGGAAAGAAATGAATGTGGAACTATCACGGTCGGCATAGTCCTTTTTCTGAAGGATGGTCACCTGAAACGTTAGACCTAGACCAAATCTTATTTGCCTTATCTCCGAAGGAGATAAGTTCAGCTAGGGAGTATTTGAGCTTTAGGAAAGCTCCTATTATGACATCGATCTCCCTGTGTAACAGGTCCTCAGAACAAATTCTAAAAGCGCGCATGGAAAAACCAATGACGACCCCGGACTTAACCCTCTGACTATGCCCTGCAAAAATAATGTATGAGGTCGTTCTTGTTGGTGGGCTTGCGATAAACAGTGAATCTGAGTGACTCTCCTGTTCTCAAGATCAGCGCGTCTAGGAAGGGCAACTGATTGTTTTTCTCCTCCTCTACTGTGAACTGTATCGCGGGATCCACTGCGTTTAGTTTCTGTAGGAGATCTGCCATATCTGATTCTATGGGAACACAGGATAACACATCATCGACATACCTCACCCAAAGGTTACCTTCTCCTACAATGTGCTTGTAATGGTCCTCCTCCATTGCCTCCGTGTAGAGGCATGCTAAGACGGCACTTAGCGGGGAACCCATCGCTAACCCGCTAACTTGTTTATATTCTTTGTCATAAAAAATGAAGGAGTTGAAGTTGACACAGAGCTGAATTAGTGCCAGGAAATCTTCCTTTGAAACTGCGAGAAGCTCATCATTAACACCAGTTAACACCCTGTTAACGGCGACCATGGCCCCGTCTACAGGGACGTTCGTGAATAGAGCTTTAACGTCAAAACTTACCATCTTTTTGCCATCAACACAGAGATCTTTGATACGATTGAGAAGATCGCCCGAGTTTTTCAGATGTGCTGAGCTTAAGGTACCTAACAGGTTCGATAGCGGATTAGCAAGGACCTTGGCGATCCGGTGTGGAGCGCTGCCAATACCAGAGGTTATGGGCCGCATTGGTGTACCCGGCTTGTGGACTTTTGGCAAACCTCTCATCGTTGGTGTTTTGGGACTTTCTTCCAAGAGATGAAGAAGCTTTTTACCTCTTGTACAACGGCGCAGTATTTTTCGGGCTTCTTTCGTGAAAACCCCAGATGACATTTTGCCTGAGCCAGGATTCACCTGTCTGTAGGTGGAGTCGTCCGGGAGGAGATCCAGCATCTTCTCATTATACGCATCTTTGTCTAAGATGACCACACCGCCACCTTTGTCCGCAGAGATGATGATGATGTTATTATCTTCTGCCAGGTCCTGCATCGCTCGTACATATCTTCGAGGTAAAGCGTGCCGGTTCGAACGCGCAAGAGCAGATAGGCACGTTATAATCCCCTGCTTAAAGCCCTTAGCAATGCCGCTGTCGTTGAACTTGTTTTTCACCGTCAAAAGGTTCAGCTACTTCGAATCACTTTTACCTGTGTCGAACTTCAGACCTAATGAGAGGGCTTCTATTTCTACGTCGCTGAGGATACGTTCAGACATATTGTTGATCAGGTCCGCATTGCCTGCGTCTCGCCACTTACAATTAGAGCATAGCCGAGCCAGCTTATTTTGAAGACTTTCCCTGTGCTTGACTGATCCCTGTACTAGGCGTTCTGTCAGGTGACGCGGGAGCTGTTCTCCGAATCTGCTTTTCAAAATTGTTGCCCTGTGTTGCAAGCTCTTAATGCCATCTTGTAGATAGGCCCTAGCTGCGTCGGTAAAGGGATGCTCGTTCGAAAGAAGGTCACTCGGAGCAGACCGAGGCAACACTTGTTCATCGATACAGTCTTCGAGAAAGCTAATTCGATTCTTGGTTCGGTAATAATTATCACGTAGGTAAAATTCGTGTCGTATCGTAAATGCTGCGTCTCTTACATTATTCGACATGTCAAGTGACTGTATGTGACAAATTGCTGCAGTAATAATATAGGAAAACAGCTATCTTCACCCAACGTTTCGTTATATTAACTTTTTCAAGGGTGAAGCAATGACATCGATTTCACCTACATTTCGATTACACTTTTGTCGTTTTTTTGTTTTACAGCGTGGACAGTTCTTCATATAATTCCTCTAACGCGCAAATGCTTGTGTATCATATTCGTTTCTGATGAATGAAGCAGCAACAGAAGCGAGCCTGAAAAATCCAGCTGAAGTATTTAATGTTCCACCAGCGGCGATGAATGCCGC
>JARFNZ010139686.1:0-10596 GCA_031763405.1 Balanus nubilus
TTTGGTATTGATCACTAAGCAACACATAGCTGATAGACAAGGCAACATAGCCACCCATGGCGGGGTTACCCGAACCAAAACTTTTCAGCTTTTCAAAACGTTTCAGCACCAGCGGTAACTGCAGTTTAATAATGTCTTGGTTTAATCATTTACTGTCGATGTGGTGAACCCCGCCATGGGAGACGGTGTTTCCCCACCCTTATTTTACAATGGCAGCGACAATGGCCAAAACTGCATTTCCTTATTGGACATGTATTTGACGGGTTGCTATTATGAGGATGACTTCTATGTTAATGTGTTGCTATTGGTAGCCTCCTTCCATATCAAATTAAAAGATAAATGTCAGAAAAAGGATCGTATAGTATTTGAGATCTATCACAATAGCGATTGAGGTTACCTAAGTTACCAAATTTAGGTACATTTACTAATTTATCGGTAAAATTAATGTGTTTTTCTATCTAGTTTTGGTATTGATCACTAAGCAACACATAGCTGATAGACAAGGCAACATAGCCACCCATGGCGGGGTTACCCGAACCACTTAATGACGTCTTAATTTGCAGAATCTCTCTTGACATGTAATAGGAGCTAGTTGGCTTTAGTTAGGAGATATCAACTTTGACACAATGCGAGATAGATAGGTCAAAATTATAACGAAGGAAATGAATATGCCATCTGACCTTGATTTTTTTCCCTGCGTTAGCAAATGCTTAGGGCGGCGGTGCTACCCCCGCCTCCCCTACATATTGTAGGCCAGGAAATTACAGAAGTAGTAAATATGCATGTTTATTATTCAAATTGCAGAGGCACCCCTGAGTAACTCTTTGATAGCCTCACATCGAGGCTGCAGAGGCAGTTCGTTCCGCATCGCTTCCACAGTTTACACTTCACTTTCCACAGTTGGCGCCTCCATTGCCATCGAAAGGTATCGGATGTCTGGTCTTCCCATGGCATTCATTGAAAGTGAAACTAGTAGCTGACCAGCTGTCCCAACCCTTTCTCGCAAGAACCTTGACGTTTATTTTTATCTTGCGCTTGCGCCCTCCTATAAGATTGTGCGTTTTCTTCTCACTGAAGTTATGAGTCTTCTCTGGGCTTGTCTTATTTTACCCTGATGACAAAAGTGGAAAAGTATTGAAATGCGGGGGGATTCTTTTCCATCGGCGGCGGTACAGCGGTTACCACGGTATCATCCCATTTAGTCAGGTTACATTTTATACGCGCCATTTTCATTAATATTCTACTTAACATTATATATGTACTTAACAAATATTCCAAATTAAATACATATTTACTTAACATTCTTGGAATGTTCGGTAACATTCTTATAGTCAATACAATATTTGGTCGTAACGTTTGGCCCAGTAGGTGCTCGTGCACCCCGTAAACCAATATCCACCAATGGTGAACTGAGTTAACTGCCAACTGTCACTAATTAATTCATAACTATTTACATAATTCCGATTTTTTGCACCCAGACCTACGGTCGTCAGACACTTTCGCTAATCGATACATTATGTAAGCCGTAATCTCTGAGTCCAAACGTCTCTGCTATCCCACGCCGCAGTCTCGTGTTTTCACCTCTCCCACCCGTCGCGACGTGTAACTCGGGCCGCAGCAGAGCGGAAAGCTAACAAGAACGGCAATTGGCAGAGAAAGCTCCGGTGCGTGATGGGACCGGTCTTCAACGAGAATGAGCCGCAGGAAACGCGTCCACTTGCCGTGAATGCGAGGTCCCTCTCTACGTGGGATTTCCAGAGTTGTTGTAAAAATAAAGCCATGAGCCAGAATGACAATGGCAGACGGGGAAGGTAATGCGAAGTGACACAAACACTCATCACTCATCAGTCAGGGCAGTTACATGACTTGTATTGGATGGTCGTGCAATAACATGCAAGTTTTGGCAACGCTCGTTTATGGCCTCATCATGGTTGCTAGCATCTTGCAACTGCCATGACATCAAGCTGCAGTTCACGATTTCTTAACTTCTTATTATGGAAGTATGCAACCTTTAACAGTCCACACATATGAGAAAAGGTTAAACATATATTATTAAGCATTTGTTTTTATTTATTTATTTATTTATTTATTCAAGCCATCACCAACAGGGTGTCCCCCACTAACAGGTGAAGTCATGTGCGCGGTACGTCAAACAACACACTTAAAATATACAATATAACATATCACAAATATGAGTAAGATACACGATAAATACTCTTTAAGGATTATGAACAAGCAGTAAAAATATACATAGTTAGGGCAAAAAAAGATAAAAAGACACAGGTGATTGAACGTTCATGTTAAAAGCAATGTTCGTAAAAAACACTCCAGTGCTAAAAAGATGAAATGTATTTCAAGACATAAGCTTTAAAAGTGGCAGAGGCATCTGCAAAAAGTCCGCCTCTGGAATGTTACGTAAAAATAAATTGACTAGATTGACATTATTTTCCCCCGCAGTTCGCACCGAGCATGTCAAACGTGAGGGGTATCATTGTTGCACTCATTAGAGCACCGGATATTGCGCGATCCTCCCAGCCGCTCTCTCAGGTCAGTGCGACCCGAACTCATGTCGGCTCGCGGTTGTGAAGGCATGGCGACACACGGTCATTCACACCACACTGCACACATCTCTCATCTGCACCTTGCTAATATCACTTTGCTTCTAAAATCGGCTGTGCCCCACTGATTCGACCCTATCTGCTTAGGATAAAAACGCTCAGCGGGCTGGAGCCGTTGTGCAGCCATGCGATGCAGAAGGGAAACCGAAACAAAATACTATGCCTTCCGGCCGAGTGCCCTCAGCAGCGGGAGGCCCCTGCCAGGGCGACGGGTGGAGTTTCCTATACAGTTGGTGGGGCAGCCGCCTCACCAACTTTGAGTTTTGCCCCACCAGCTTTTTGCTTTGGCCCATCAAGTTTTGTCAGATTTCAAGTTTTTTGCTTCAAAATGACCATTGTCCACAAAAGTAATGCATTTCTATCAAACCTGAAGGTTCGCAGGCATTAAAATGATCAGTTTTCGACTTAGCTGTGCAAAACAACCAGTCAGCATGACATTTTGCCCCACCAACTTTTCCCGAAAAGATCCACCCTTGGTTCTGATGCTCAAGTCAATTAACTTAGGCGAATAAAACAATACAAAGATTAATGTCAATCATGAATACAACAGGAAACCATTTTTCTTAGGAAGAAGTAGCTAATTTTAAAAGATAAAAAAAACACCACAGCCCCCGGGGTCTCCGACACTGCAGCGACACTGCGGCAACGCTTGTTTACAAAAAGTGGTTGGCCTTGGAATCCCGCAAGCAACATTTCAAGGACATTTTATTAGATGCGTAACGACTATGGAAACCATGTAAATAATTTGTAATAACTTTATCAATTAATATTATAGGGAAATATATAGAAATCATTGAAAACTAGACGCGTTCTATCTTTACTCGGAAAATATAGTACCACCCGTTAGCCAATCAGATCGCGGCTTCGAGCGCATCCGCAAGTATTCTCTACGAAAGTACACCCTACGGAAAATATTACCAGTAAGACGCCGTGGTCGGCGATTAACGAGCGAACGCGCTCTTAGTAAATGTAAAACGGGGTTCGCCTCTATGGTGAAATCGCCAATCAGGTGTGCATTCTGGACGTAGCGTGCTTCTTAGTAAAATTACTTGAAAAATGCTTGATAGGTATTGAAAGCATTGCCGACGCGACTTACACCGACTATTGAACATAATCGGCTCAGCCGTCCCGAGATAAAGAAAATGGATGTGCACGTGCGCGCGCGTACAGAAGCAGATGCACCCACCCACCCCTGGTTTGTACAAACCTCGTGGCTAATGGACCCTACAAATTTGAACACAATCAGACCACCCGTTCCCGAGATATAGAAAAAGGGTGCACGTGCACGTGCCCATGTGCACATGCTAACCTGACCCGAATTGTGAAAAGCTCATAGTTAGTGTCCCTAACCACACACCAAATTTGAGTACAATCCGCCCTTCCGTTCCCAAGATGTAAAAAAGGGTTGTGCACGTGCGCACGGGCAGATGCATCCCAACCATTATCTGTGCATATCTCGTAGGTCATGGGTCCCTAGCCACACACTTGATTTGAACACAGTCGACCCAGCCATACCCGAGACATAAAAAAGGGACGTGCACGTGCGCACGTGCATATGCACCTCACCACTGACTTGTGTACCTAAATCTCGTACCTAATAGGTCCCTATGCACACACCAACTTTGAACACAATCGGCTCAGCCGTTTCCATGATATAGAAAAGAGGTGTGCACGTGCACACATGCAGATGCACCCCACCCCTGACATGTGCAAATCTCTTAGATAATAGGTCCCTAAACATACACCAACTTTGAACACAATCAGCTCAGCCGTTTCCAAGCTATAGAAAAGAGGTGTGCACGTACACACGTGCAGATGCACCCCACCAGTCTTATTTAAAGCTGGTAACTAATCAGCCCCCAACCACACACCAAATTTGAACATAATCGGCCCAGCCGTTACCGAAGTATATAAAATGGGTGTGCACGTACGCACGTGCAGATGCACCCGACCCATGACTTGTGTAAAGCTCGTAACTAATGAGTCCCTAGCCACACACTGAATGCTAACTAAACACCAAATTTCAACACAACCGACCCAGCCATTCCTGAGATATAGAATAGGGGTGTGCACGTGCTGGGGGGCACCCTACCCGTGACTTGCAGGAAGGTCGCAGTTGATGGGTTCCTAACTACACACCAAATTTGAACACAATCGGCCCAGCTGTTGCGGAATTGTTATGAGAAGACTATTTCCGACACCGCTCACGCGGCACGCGTCACGCGCCGTGGTGAGCACCAACGTGAGACCACTGATCTCATACAGGGTAGGTAGGGGGGATGGGGCCACTCAGTAAAAAAGACCGCTTGTCAATCGGACGTGCGGTTGCAAAGATATAAGCCTCTCAAAAGCGTTCAGCCGCGCGGGCCGGACCGCTCATACTCAGATTTTCCCATATACTATGAAAGAACTCGCTTCGCGCTTCGCGCTCGCTCGTAACCATGTATTATTAGATAGTCTCTGTTTTAGCTCCGCATGTTTCGCCATGCTGTATGCACTAGGACTGAATATTAACACCTCTTATAGCAAATTATCTAATTTTGGTCTCTTCAGCATGCAAGATGATAGGCGAGTGCTATCAAGGAATACGGTTTGATCCAAAACACCCACCAGTACACGACATTCAAGTACAAAAACACCTCCATGTAGGGAAGCGCTGATTATGCTCGAATTACATACATAGAACGATTGAGCTGCACAGTCATACTGCATCGATAATACCCAAAATGTCCCAGAACTAACCTGGAAATATTCGTCAGGAGCACGGATTTCCGGGCCACGTCTGGTCCCCTATCTGTCGGCAGCTGTGGTCAGAGGCCGGCCGTCTTCTCCGTGACTTTGCAGCTCTGTCAGCGTCCTGAAGTCACCACGGACTGATGGTCAGCGTCCGGGGTCAACACGGTTTGGGAGAGGTCAGCCTCCGGGGTCACCACGGACGGGGAGAGGTCAGCCTCCGGGGTCACCACGGACCAGGAGAGGTCAGCCTCCGGGGTCACCACGGACGGGGAGAGGTCAGCCTCCGGGTTTACCACGGACTAAGGAGGTCAGCCTCCCGGGTCATCACTGCCTGGAGGAGGTCAGCCGGCCATCTGCGGGATCAGTGAGCCACTGGGAGGTGTGTAGGGACGGCATCGAGATGACGTCGGCTCTCCTCCCGCAGTCGCTGATGCCTTACTCCACTGATGGCGGCAGATATTGAAGCGTCGGCCAACGCAGTCAGCACCATTGGGTGTCGTCCGGTACTCCCGAGATTGTTCTTGATTCGTCCATCGGAACTGAGTTTTTTCTCAACAGTGTCCGCCCGTGGTGAACATGAGCAGCTCTTGGAACACTTAATTTACGTTACATTCACCAGGCAGCTCATTAATGTTCTTCAGTCTTCAGCAGGCAGAAGTGGCAGATGTCACAATGCAGCCTCACAGTTCACTAATCCTGTCCTTCCACTCGCGTCAGCCGTCGGGTCCGTCGGCGCTGGCCGGCGGTCGGCGGCGGCGACTGGAGCCGGCCGGCAGCCGGTCGGAGCGCCTCAGGGGGCGGGGATCTGCCGGCACCGACGGAGACGCGCGCATCGCCCGGCCGCGCCGCCGCCGCCGGACCGCTGCCTCCCTCTCAATGACGTCACAGGGTCGATTTGGCGAATCGATGGAGCCGGCCGGTGAGGATGTGGCGGACCGGGATGACGGCCGGACCGACCCGCTGAATTGGTCTCCAGGACGGCATACGTCAGTGCAACGCGACGGGCGTGCCGCATTGTATTGCGCTGGCTCAAAGGATTGCTGCGTTCGATCATATTGCACCGTACCGGGCTGTTCGCGCTATAAAAGCCTCAGGAGTGCACTCATCCGGTCCTTAGAGTTGTGCTCAAGGGGGAGATTCCATCATCATTTTACTTTAGTTATGAATGTTATTGGGCTCCGTATGAAACCTACCGATGCTTGAAATGAAGGAAGGTCTCGGTTTTCGCACACGCTTGAAGAGATGACTTCATTTGATTCGTATCCGTGATGTTCGTTACCAATGAAGTCATAAGACCTCTGAAATCACTGATTAATTCGAAGGTTTCATCCCACGACTTACTACTGTCATAGAAGTTGTGCCGGCATCTAATTAACCCTCGCCAATATAGGGGTTGCATCCCTTTCGATTTTTGGTGGATAACTCACCATTTAACTATGGGCGGATTGCGACGAAAATTTCGGCACACTTCTGTTGAACAATGTGACACACACCTTTAAAAATTAGAAACAGTGATCCCCATCACCCGTGACCTTTGACATTTTTATCAAGGTCATGTCAAACGCAAATAGTGCCCTGCAGCACATCGATTGCTGGTTTACTGGTTTGTGTTTAGGAGCATGTTGCATTCTGCCATTTGTTTGCTGTTTGTACCTGTTTGATTTAATTTGTGCGGATACACCACTCCACTCCAAGGGCATCATTGTTCGTAATTTCAAACCCTTTTCCCAAGGTTATCTCTTCCTTTAACCCTCGCCCTGGTGGGGGTCTGAGCCAACTTCGCCCTGGTGGTGGGTAGGGGGGGGGGGTCATAATGACCCCTCACCCCCCCACTAACTCCAAAACTAAGGAAGATAGAAAGGTGCGGATAAAACAATCGAAAGCTCTCAACAATGCCATTCGAAATTACTCAGGTCATTTTTGGCTCAGGTCAATATTGAGGTCACCAGAGGTCATCATAGGTCAAATTTCCCCATTTTCGGGGTATTTATCCAGAAATCCCACGATATCTCGAAAACTATGAGAGCTAGGAAGAAATTAATATTGAAGCAATCGATAGCTATTGAAACGCCCCTGTAGCGTTTTTCCATCAGATTTGAGCTAAAGGCAATAGTTGAGTCTCCAGAGGTCATCAAAGGCCAAAATGTTGTTTTGATGGAGAATGTTTGTTCGCGAATAACTTTTTACTTTTAAAGACAGAACATTTATTTTGCTACCATCGTGTTTCTCTCGTCAAGATGCATCGAAACATATATATTGTGACCTTGAAAAATAAAATTCAAAATTTGACCCCAGGTCAAGGTCACGTTATGACCCAAGTAGGTCAAATTGGGTCATGTTGCATATGAGTCGATGCGTCTTGGCCAGACGAATGCAGTGGTGTCTTTCGCACGTTCCTATATCTCTCCTATCAATAGTTGTTGGTAAAAAAGGGAAAGTGACCTTAGGTGACCTCAGATGACCTTTACAGGGGTCACGAATCAAAAGTTTCACTTGGCTCATCAATAATTGACAAAGATATCATGATCCTCAAGAAATGAGACTAATCTGATTCTTGATTTTCAAATAGGGAGCATTTGAATATTTCCCATTTGACTTATAATGGAGAGGTCATTAAATTGACCTGACCTCAGGTCACCGATATCGAAAATCCGAAATATACGAATTGTAGGTATCTATACACTTATTCAAGCATCAAAGTATCAAATCGATTGGACAAAAACTGTGGGCTGGGCACGATCGCAAACATTTTTGGAGGTAAGGTCACTTAACGTGACCTGGTGATCTGACCTGACATGACCTGGGGCCAAAATTTTGGGAAAGTATGCGGATTCGATGTTTAAACAGCTACACTAAATTTGGTGGCGCTACGCGCCGCCGTTTTTACACAGAATGCGAAAAGCCCGTGGGGGGGAGTCATTTTGACCCCCACCAGGGCGCGGGTTAAGCGCATAAGCAGTCAATGCGGCCGTATGATGTGTACACCTGATACTCGGTAAGCATCATCATAAGACTTGACGTTGTCTTATTAATCACATTGTTTTATTAATTATTATTAATCACGCATTATTAATCACATTGTTTTCCAATATGCGGCACTGTGGCGCGGATCTGGTCTTCAAGTAATTTGCCACGTCAAGCTCGTGCTATTTTCGAAATGGTTCTTACAGTCAACTTCCAATTCAGGAAAAACGGTCTATAGTTTACCAAATTGTTCGCCCAATTTTTTGTAATCACCGCCACCCGTGAACAGGAATTTTGCGACCTCCCATCATAAGCCAAAGGGGAAAAAACTAGATCCCTCCTATTCAGAGGATACCCACATCAGTTGACTTCTCTCAGGAGCATGTTTTCTTAGGCCATTATTGATGACCCATGGACGGATTTTTATTAGTGGTCACTGTAAAGGTCATCTGAGGTCATCCGAGATAACCAACTCTTCGTTCCCAATAACTTTTGATGGAGAAAAGATATGAGGCGTAAATGGCACCATTTGCATTGTGCTTATATCGTTAAGACGTATCGACTCGTATACAGTATAACCCCACTTGGCCGTGGGTCACCAGGTGGCCTTAACCTGAGATTAAACTTTGAAATTGATCTTGAAAGGTCATCATGGATATGTTTCGACTCGCCTGACGAGAGAAACATGATATTGTTAGATTTGTGTCTCTAACTAAATCAGTTAAAAGGCTATTCGCGAAACAATATTCCGTAAGAAACGGAAATTTTGACCTTTGATGACCTCTGGATCATAAACTGTTGGTCTGAGCACAAAACGGAGGACAAGTCGTTACTGGGTCGTTTTAAGAGCCTTTTTTATTTGTTCGGTTTCTTCCTAGGTCCCGTAGTTCCCAAGATAAAGGCGGAGTTACTTGAATAAGACCCAATTTTGAAAATTTTGACCTTAAATGACTTTTGGTGATTTCAATTTTGACTTGAGGGAAAAACGACTGAAAGAGCATCAAAATATTTTTTGACGACCTTTCGAACGCATTATTCCTCTCTTTCTCTACGTTTCCAAGGAGCCAAGTTTCAGGGGTTGGCGTCGAAACACCCCTCCTCCGACACGGTAAAGGTGGCGCCAAGCACTGTCACGGCGCGAGTTAAGGTCCGGGGTCCTTTGGCGACCTCTGAGATCAGGTCAATGACCCTAAAATTACCTCCTTTGCGTTTCTGACGATAGCATGATTTCTAATCAAGCCGTGCTCTGAAGACTAAGATTCAGAAGAGATTGCGTGTTCATACATTCGAGGTCTCAGTTGAGCTTTGTTTCCTGTCAAAGGTCAAAGGGTCATCTCAGATTATTTGAGATCAGTGACTTCGGTTGATATGTAATAGATCATGACCTCATTTGAACCCATATTTGTGAAAAATGAGTTAGTGCTGATGCTTTTTTATAGGGAGTAGACAACCTTGGGAAAAGGGTTTGAAATTAGGAACAATGATGCCCTGATTTTGTTTCGGGCTTTTCTTTTTGCGAAAGAAATAGCAATAACTTGCAATTTGGTGAATTAGCCATTAGGCACATACCTACATAGGATATGACGTCGCAAGAATCTTGCGCCATCTAAATCACGTGTGACGTCAAACAGTCTCGCATTGAACGGGAATGGTGCTCGCTTCAAACAACAGGCGCGCCAGCATCGCTTCGTCGCCGCCCACCACCCCCGCGCCGCTCGCCGGCGGACAAAGCCATAGTCGCACCTGGGGACCGTCAGGGCTCCGGCCTGCTGGCGACTGGTTAGAGGCCTCGGGTTGGGGACTGTGGCTTTGATTGCCGGCGTACAACGCGTGGACAGCGAGCGGCGAAGTGGATTACCTAATAACGACGTAGGTAAAATTTCGCTAGATTTGTTTATTTCAAATATGACCAAATATGACCGACATTTTTTGTGTTCTTAGAGAAACTAGATCGTTGTGGGACAAATAGTTTAAGTTTTGTAAAAGTCTCAGCACGCTTCACAATCGATCTTCAAAGTTCAAGGTTAGATATTCCCTTTAATATTGTTGCTTTGTCCGACGATAACTTACGAGGATAGGGTAAACAAATGCAATTGGCCTAACCTGTGACGTCATCGGTCACTCCGAGGTCAACAACGGCTGGCTAAAAATAGTCACAATCAGCTGGTGGATGGCTTAGAGTCAAGCAGCTGCGTGGTTAGTGTCTCTGGCCGACGTAAATTCGACCACATATCGGACGTGCGAGAGGAACTGGGCTGGCTCACCGCCCGGCAGCTGT